>JAQJVL010001633.1:137500-162401 GCA_035578905.1 Stictocephala bisonia | reverse complement strand
GGTCACGTGACCTTCCCCCACCCGTGCTAATTAAAACTCATTAAGGTCAATTAAAAACTCATTAAGGTCAATTAAAAATCAATTAAAACCCCCCACCCTCGAGTCTTCATTGGACGAAAACTCTTCATGGGACAATGTAGAACGCCCATATGCCTACTACTGTTAACACTGAGTTTCACATAATTGAAGGTTCAACTAACTCCGAATATAAAGTTTGCTTAAAAAGTATAGGAGACGTAGCACCTGTAAAAGCGATCCCATGAAGACATATCAGTGTAAACAGAGAGATGAGATTTCGTATTTCTGAAAAAATACGAATCACAACTACATATCCTGGGTAAATGGTCTTATCAGGAATTGATTATAAATAAAAGACACCACACGATGAGACAAATGATTGAAGATACATGTTATAGAAAATAAATATGAAGTATGTGAAGAAGGTACAGATCTTGATAATTATGGTTTCTTAAGAATATGTGGCATTATTGCAATATATAGACAAAATAATGTAGCCTTTATAATTAATCCTATATTTAGATTGGAAATTAAAAACTCACAGCCAAAATATGTTAATACAGTAAAAATCTCATTTATGATGAAACACTTTAAAGCGAATAATATAGATATAGACATAATTAGTATATTTATATGAATTTGTAAATTGATATATTTCTAGGAGGAAGAAAAGCGATAACTAAATTTGTTGTAAATTGTAGAACGGCAAAAAACTAGTTAACTCAACGAGTCTCTGTAAACTGACTAACTGAGACAGTGAGCAGAGTTACGAGCTACTGGTGCATGCATAATGCACTACATTGCAGCCGCACATCTGAACAGCGGCTTCTTCTTATGAAAATCTAAGATTACAAGAGTACACCACTCTTGATAGTGATCCACCCATAGATGTACGGTGTTATTGGTCCACCCACCCAAACACGACTAAGTTCCAAAGATGACCAATAATCCTTTATTAGCACAAAGATGGTCTCGACCTCATCCAAGTCTTGTTCAGATAATAGTCAGTTAACACAAATCTTATACAATTGTGAATATAAGGTAATTGAAATTATATGCAATTAGAGAATTTCTCACTGATACTCCTGGGGAATATACAAACAATTGGTATTGACATTGATTATGTAACTGTAAAGAAACAATACCAGTGCTTTTTAAAAAGTGAGTAAAATACAAATTTGCAATTTTATAGGCCTACTATTCAATATTTTTCAATGATGATTAATTATATAAATAATTTAAAAACCGCTCAGTTGTAAGAAAACCTGTTTTAATTCAATGAAAGAGCTTCAGTAGGGTGTCACCCATACTTCTTGAAACCTGTCTTTATAATTGATTTTTAAACGCTACGTAAAAGTAGTAGATCTGTATTGTTCTCCCCATTTCTCCAGAAATAATACCAAATTATAGCAAAAGATGTACCTATGCATAATATCTAAGTATTATTTCATTCTCGTCCAGTATTTCATTTAACTGTCTAAGTTCCTAAATAAATGTTCTAATTTCGGTTTAAAAAAAAAAACGAAGGGCTCTGCTCCTTCATTATAATATCACAAATAAGTTGTAAGCGTTAAAATTTTATTTGGCTTCTCATGCACAAGGATAATGGCGGAAATTCACATTTCTGAATAGTAATTTTTCCAAGAGGGAAAATTTAGCATGCATTTAGTTTTGGAATATTTAAGTAGAGAATAATAGAACAAGTCCTTTGTTTTAATAACATCATATTATGGAAATCTTTTCTAAAGAGATCAACTCAAACGTTTCTTTAAAGGAACTTTGAAGTTTCGTCTTTAAACAATCATATTTAGAAGAAAATTGTCATATTAGTATTACATTTGTTATTACAATATACTTCTGTATTTTATAAATGCGTGTTGAGTTTAAAGTATTGAAATACTAAGTGAAACTGCGAGGATAAAAGGAAATGCCTAAATCATGAGTCCAATATCCTGTGTGTCCTTTGGCCTGATTAATTGATTAATGGTGGTTTCATAAATAAAAGCTTTCATAACAGAATGGATGTATACGTTTTTAGATTGCTTTTAAAACATTTTGTTGTGATTCCATCAAAACCATCACTGTCCCACAATTCCTATGAATCCTTTCAACGAAGTAAAGTGTATGTTTTTTTATAATTTTATTTTCGTTACTTTTTACTCTTTTATTTTTTGATACAACTATAAATTAATCACTCTATAAAATGCAAAAAATCCTATAAAGTATTACTTTAAGTATGAAATATATTGTCACGTACAAACTCCAGAATTAGAAAACCAATTCAAATCAACGATAAAACAAAATTTTTGTCACAAAATATAATAAAGAGCTGTGATTATCATATATACACATTTCTTAAATCATCTATTTTATAATAAGTTATATTTTAACTCGTAAACCTTTACATGTTTTATTTTTAAGAAACAGCTTTGTTTAGTAATAAATACACTATATATTATGTAATTTGGTATAACAGTTCAGCTTTATTAAAAATAGTTAACATTTGTTGAACAGAGGAAATTCCTCATAGGCATATGATTTCATTTGAACTAATGATTTCATGCAAAAAGGTGGAGGTGGTTTTATAGAAATAGCAACAATAATATAAAAAAATTCCTAGATTATGTCTGTATTAAAAAAAATTAAATATGTCATACTGCAAAAATCAGTAACAATTCTTTTAAACCTTAGAATATGATATAGAAATATTTTACTTATTTATGTCAGTTAGGATCTCTAAACCCAACTCTACGTATTACTTTCCAGCTCAGCAGATCATATTTATCGCCCAATACTAGCTGGGCCATATCGTAGAACAGTTTTTACGGACGAAATAAGTTCTATATTAACGATCCATCAATACTATAGGTGGAATGAACCTCCCTCGTAGGAAGTGTACATTATTGAATTGGTTCCGAACTTGAGTGGATAGATGTAACTACTGGAAATACAAATGGTGATTGACACTAGATCAGTTATGTGATTGTGGGGAGTCTATCCAAACAATGGATCACATAATTTTAGAGTGTTCCTTGCGCTGTTTTACGGAGGGACTAGCTAGCATAAAGAGGATCAGTTAGGTAGGTATTAAATGGTTTGATGGATTTGATTTAGCTTTTGTGACAGGAGATCACTTGCTAATTATTTATTTATTTTTAATTTGTATTAAAATGTTTTATTATAATGACTTTTGAACTTTTGTCCAAATATAAACTCAGCTTTTACATAGTTTTAAAATAATGGTAGCTAACAAAAAAACCATACGATATACATATTGGTATATACTTTATTTACATACTACATGTAATACAGTTAATATGCTGTCAACACTTTTAAACAACATCAGTTCGTTCTTTTAATCAGTAAAAATAGTAAAGTTTGGTAGAAAAATCAGGACGTGGAAACCGTACGTTATGTGAAATCGACTTCATACATACAAAAATGTACTCTTTGTTATTTTATGTATACTTTTCATGTCTCTATAGAACATGTTGTAATAGTAGATATATACACTAAGTAGGCTAAGTGTTTTCTGATCTTTCAATTTTACAATATAAATTATGGAAACTAAACAATATTTAATACTAAAAAGCATGCACTATTTTATTTATTTTTATATCACATATCTAAAAGTACTGTACTGTAACTAGCGACTAGAATTATACATTACTTAACTACATGTATTGTACATAAACTAGCTACTGTAGTAATACTGTACATTACATAGCTACTACATTACTTACCTACTAGTTCTGTAAACCATGGAGCTACTGACTTTTCAATTACATTGTATTGTATAGCTAGATGCATTTCAAAACAATATACTCTTTACGTTTATCAAGTGCCAGGAATGTTAAACTCCACACAAAGCTTGTGATGGAAAAATGCCTTCGTTATTCACGGAATTTTGTAATTTCTAAACAAATTGTTTCAAATTATCTATACCAAACCTGTTTTGACAAATGCTTATATCTTCGAATAATAAATTAAAATATTTGAGCACCGTTATTGTTTCTCCTGCAACGTTTGATACCACTCAAGCCATGCGATGTGACACACGCATTCACACGTGCTTTGGCAGTTTTAATTAAAATGTTTTCAGGAAAACATTCCTGTAATGTTACAAATACAGGTTTCCCTAAATGTATTTGGATCTTTTTTAAACTACCATTTTACTATTTTAACGGTTTTTAGTGTTATAAATAATAAATCAATAGGCGCTGTTTATAAAGTTAAAGGTTTTATAACTCCACAAACTTATATGAGGGCTATGTGGTAAAAAAAAAAAAAAAAAAAAATAGTTCCTGAAACGAACAAGTACTGCAAAGAAATATTTTAATGATTATTTTATTTCTGCATAGTATTATACTTACTTTAGATAATGAAACATAAAGTGACATTTATATGATTTGAAACATCTTTTTATAACTGTATTCATTTGGAAAATGCTATTAACAGTTTGATCCCTCTCCAAGTAGCTGCAATTGTTATTCTAAGTTTGTATAATTATTGTAAAAAATTTTGTTGAACTTGTTTGTAGTACTTTTTTTACTTTTACAACTTATAAAGTCCTTGACACATAATTCTTAGTAACTTATATATTTTAAATTTAGCTAAACAAATCTAATTGTTCATGAAATCCTTTATAGCTCAAACTAAATTAATCACCATAATTTAACGATCAACGTACGTCCTATTTCGTAGGCTCAAGCGGTCGGCTTCTTTACTAATAACTAATACTTCCGGTAACGACCACGTCAAGGTGTTATTTACAGTATTTACATCACAAAACGTTCCGCCATGCTGTGATCTGTCATCCTCAGTGGTATCTCTGGAAGCACAATTTATCTGCTTTATAGTCAGTTCTGTATGGTCAGAGAATTATACTCCCCCTTGTACGTTAGTTATAACCCTCCCACCCACTTGTACACCTACGGTGGTGTGACATAACACAGGACCCATCGCACCCTCGCCCATACACAATGGTATTGGGCCCCCTCTTATTCTTTTATTATTATTACTGAAATGTAAATTTAAATCAGGAAACCCGTCATAGTTATGTGATTCGTGTGTTAATATTGTTTTCTCCACGGGACTCATAAGGACGGACAGTCTTCTCGTTTTTGTAGTCAATGGTTTTACCGTGTTACAGTATAGAATTATAGATTAATAGATGACAGTTATAATGAAAGAGAGTTGAGTATAAAATATAATGAAGCACTGTCCAGCAATTCCATTTGCCTCAACACTTAAAAGAGTTAGCTTAGAATCATCTACATAGGTAAAAGCATTTGTAATCTATCCAGCTGTTTCTGTTTGCTTTGCAATATTTCGTTTTAATCCCGTACAACCCATCAGCTTCGAACTTTTAGAATTATCCTTGAAAGTACAGCTTTGGTTTAAATGCAGCAATCTAGTAATGTTTTATTTAGTCTGGCTATCACTTTAATGAGTAAATTACAAAAATAAAAAGTATTCACATGTACTCATAAATGTTTTCAGTGTTCTTGTGTTTAGGTGATCATTTAAAACTGTCTATGTGTTCATAGCTTTCTTTAATCCCCCTTCAGAAGTAGAATTGTGGGCCGAGCTTAATCTGTAACAAAGTGAATATTTATTAATTTACTAAACTAAAAATCAGAGTAATTATTACAATTCTAATCAAGGTGAATAAGAAACCTCCTTAGTTTTATCACATTTTTTATTGAGTTAATGCAAATCCTCAATCTACATTTTATTCACATAATATTATTAATACTTTCTTTATAAGTGTTTTACGGTGAATTGGGATTATCATCTATTTATTTCATGTTTTCTATATTTTATAAATGTCCTCGTTTATACATGTATATATGTGTGTCTTTGGAATGCACCTTAATATTCTACCCAATGGTTAAATAAATTTTCATTAAATTATTAGGATCACTAAATTATCGATTATAAATTACAATTGATAATACTTTGCTCGTAGGTACATTTAATGAAGATTATATCTATTTCGTTACACCTCTTGACAGCAGTCTTTTGGGAGTTTTACACTAATATTTGTTTATTTGAGTTAGTTACATTGAAATGTAAATGTTACATATCAAGACACTTAAATATTACACAATATTTAGGTATAATGCACTTGGAATTGTTATTACAAGTTTATATTTCCAAGTTAATATCATGTAAAATAAAAGTAAGTAAATAAACAACGAAGAAACGGCCAGTTTTGTTTTTCTATTTTCATTGTAAGTTTGACAGCAGAGTAAATAACAAGGTGTTTCTGGCAACAAACAAAAAACATACAGAAAAACTTAAGGTTCAATCCACGTAACCCAATACAATGAAAAAGAATATTTAAGAAATTTTCAAATATTCAACAACGCACTATTATTGTTGGATTAATAAGTCAACTTTTTTTATAACTGGCCAAAACTACTCAAACTACTTTTATAATAAAGAATATATAATTCTCTCTAGTAAACCCTTTGGAGAAGTACATAAATCCTTAGGGAACAAAAGGGACCTACGGTCACATGTAACAGAAGACCAAGCTAAGGCGTTGGCTTGCCACACAATAGGTCCGGGTTCGATTCCCGATATGGCCACTTACAGTTTTTGCCCTGCCGCTCCCGTGGTTCGGAAGTCACGTAAAGCCGTTGGTCTCCAGGTTAAGTGTTAGAGAGGGCTCCTTAGCCCTAACTTCGTCTGGTAAAATAAGATGAACTTTAACTTTTAAGACATATAAAAGGAACTTAGTCTATTGTTTGTGTTGGGACACTTTACCATGGATGGTCTGTAGAAATAACGTTACGGTATAAGATTTTAGAATTTCTCTGTATAATTGGTTGTTATTCCGATAAGAGACACAGTAAAGTGTTTTGCACATTAAAAAGCAATATTTGTTGAAAGCTGTTCACTTTCATGTTTGCTTTTTTCGTTATTTTCAAATAAACCTATTTTTATTCTCGATATGACCACTAACAGTTTTTGCCCTGCCGCTCCCGTGGTTCGGAAGTCACGTAATGCCGTTGGTCTCCAGGTTAAGTGTTAGAGAGGGCTTCTTAGCCCTAACTTCACCTGGTAAAATAAGATGAACTTTAACTTTTAAGAGATATAAAAATGAACTTAGTCTATTGTTTGTGTTGGGACACTTTACCATAGATGGTCTGTAGAAATAACGTTACGGTATAAGATTTTAGAATTTCTCTGTATAATTGGCTGTTATTCCGATAAGAGACACAGTAAAGTGTTTTGCACATTATAAAGCAATATTTGTTGAAAGCTGTTCACTTTCGTGTTTGCTTTTTTTGTTATTTTCAAATAAACCCGTTTGTGAAAGTAGTGACATGCAAAGTAAACTGCCACATTGAATTTCTTACAAAGAGTTAAGTCAGCAAGTTGTTATTCGTAATTCCACAATAACAAACAGTCGTATGATTATTTTGTCAAAGGGCCCATTACCATCTCCTAAAGACGATAAAACCAACCCTTAATCTCTGACCCTATACTTTTGACAAATCTGGTTTTCAATAAAACGGTAGGGCTAACATTTTTATGAATTTACTGAAAATCTGTATAGTGGCTTTTAACCCACCCGTATTTAACCTAAAATGTACGCAAATTTATAATTCATGACTTGTTTTTCTTTAAATGTTTGTACAAGGAAATCAACATGGCAAGTCCCAACAGAAGATGTTCAATATACCTTTCTTATATAGAAGCTTTTATTCATACAACATACTTATACGTAAGATTCAGATATCGTAAGTTTGCATATTGCTAGAGAATTCTCTTTCCAAATGAAAAAAGAAAATTATAATAAAAACATATCGATGTTTATAACACTAAGTTTAGTTTTATTATATTCTAAACTTTTATAATCAGAACATTTAATACTGAAAAGAAGTAAAATGTTCTGCAATGCAAGTTTAACCCTCTCTGTGGATTCAAAGCATACTTAATTTTTTAATCTTTGATAATTATATTTGAAATTTTTAACATGAGTTTGATTAAAATGGACAATACAGTAGAGCCTAATTGTAATGGACCTTGCAGATTCCTTGTGCAAATTGTACTCACTCACAATAAAGGGTATTTTGAATTGTATTGAAATGTAACAGGTCCACTGATTACATTAGCATCATTACTGAAAAGGAAAAACAAGTTTCATGGGGGTGCAGGCGTTCCTTTAGATGATAAAAAATTAAAATAAAACCCTGCCAATTTAAAGACCTAGAAGAAGCCACATGTTTAGAGGAACTTTTTTGCTTATTTTTATGTCTACTATCATATCCTGAAGTTGTGCCAACCTCTCGCAAAACACCCTATATATATATAGCGAAACTTCCGGACTCCTTCTTAACGTTACGCTGCCCATTCCTCATAGACTATTGCTCTGTGCGAGGAACTTATTCAGACAGTGTAAGGGGGCGAACCAGTACAGTATAAGGTCAATATTACTGACAAATTCGAACCAGCACTATCTCTAACCTAAGATCAAAGTCCTGACTCCTCAGACCGTTCAGCTAACCGGCAATGCCCATTAAACGTTGTATTAAACAACAATAATTAATACAACGTTTATAATACTCTGCAATTAAAAAATAAAACGTCCACTCATTACTATTGCAAATAAAAATCGGGACAACTCATAGCTGACCACCACTTAAATTAATGTTTTTTTTTCAAAAATCACATAATTTATAATTGTATTACAATATTCAAGATCCTTTAGGAGAAATGTAAAAAGTCCTTACTTAAATATAGTTTTTATAATATTTAGGATTATTTTGATAGTAAATATACTTAGACAATATCGTTCCACAAACTGCTTCTTCGTTATGTATGTTTGTCACTGTGACAGTTACATTTAGTAACTGTTACCAGAGAGTAAAGTAACAGTTAGTAAATATTCAGTGGTGATGTAACATATTTACCTTTACAGCAGGCTTGTATAAATGCTAGTTTAATTAATACACAAGATCCATATAAATCTGTTCAGATATACATCCGAATTTCAATTAAATGATAAACATACTTTTTATGTAACACAAAAGTACGCAACAATTTGCCAGGTTAGGACTAAAAGTCATCTCCTAAACTTAATAATAAATTCCTTACACATGAGATATTGCACTGATTACATGATAGCTCCCAAGTTAAAGGGAATAGACTCATTAAATACAAATTTAAACCAATTCAATTTTTAATGAATTAATTGAATCTGTTATCACTACCTTATTACTTCACATAAATAATATAATGTACAGTTTATTAATTGGCGATGCCATTTCACAGATAAATTTGGCCCTGGGGTTATTTTTACTTTTGTAAAATGAAGAAATAACACATTTAACTATTATATGAAGAAATAACACCTAAATTAATCAGTAATTACTTACAAATAAGAAAGAAAGAAAATACATAAGTAACACAAATAGAAAGAGAACTAGAAAAATATGTACACAAAAGAAAATTTTGAAAAAGATATCGAGCTTCCACTTCAATCTCAAAAATTTCAATCCTAAACAAAAACAATTCAACATTTAAAATAAACTAAACATTACGCTATAATCTTATGCTAATCTTGTATTTATAATTATTCTAATCTTGTAACAAGACACAGGTTAACAGCTAGTAAACATAAAGAACTCACACGTAGAAACACACATATAATCTGATATTCTAAATGATCCTAAAAAACACAATACTTATTTCTTTTTCCTTTTCAATAACAATATTGTTTTTCTGTATTGTACGTAAAATATAAAAGAATATGTTTCTTAATTAATAGTTTATATTATTATATTAATATAATATGCAATTATAATATTAATATAATATGCAATCATACCGAAAGTCGCAAATAGCAGTAACAAAGGGTCATATGAATATAGAAAAAAGTAATTTGACGTATACACATTTTTTTACAAGGGACTAAATGTATGGCTAAAATTAAATTAGTAGTTTAATACTTTATATTATTAAACCCACTAATATAAGTACAGTTCTATTCTTATTCTTACATTCTTACATATGAGACGCCGACACGACGTTGTTGGTATTTTAAGGAGAATATGAATAGTTATATGAGTGTAGGATGAGTGTGGATGAGTGTAGTCTGGTTACTAACTGAGCAACTGTTCCTCAGAAAGGGCAATTTATTAATAGCCCAACAGCCAGGGCAACTAAGGGACCTACAACTTTACGTGGAATCTGATCCACGTACTGCTGGTCTGATTTCCAGCTAATTGATAAGCCTGATACTCAGTTATCTCCCCCACACAACATCCGCACAATGATTACCACCCAACATGGACACCCCAGACTCCTCTAATAGTGTCCACGCCAATAGCAACCATCAAGCGGACGCCATGTCGGTATTAAGAGGACCGAGCATCCAACCTATCGCCTACAATCTCCCAAACACTTTGATACGATAAAAACAAATAACATTATACGTGTATGGGTGGGCTGGTGTTTCAATACCATTGTACGTGTATGGGAGGATGGGTGGGCCATCACCACTGTACGTGTATGGGTGGGCGGGTGGTTCAATGCTACCATACGTGTATGGGTGGATGGGCGGGTTAATGCCACCGTAAGTGTGGGTGGGAGGGTAGGTTAATGCAACTGTACGTGTACGGGAGAGTGATTTGGTTAATGCCACCTTACGTGTATGGGTGGGCAAATGCCACCGTACGTGTATGGTTTGAGCGGGTGGGTTAATGCCATCAAAAGTGTATGGGTGGGCGGGTAGGTTAATGCCACCATACGTGTAGGGGTGGGTGGTGGGGTTAATGCCACCGTACGTGTATGGGTGGGTTAATGGCACCTTACGTTTATGGGTGGGTTAATGACACCGTAGGCCTACGTTAAAACAATTTTTTTTTCTAACAACCTTCGAAGCGCCTGCGCTATTTATGATACAATTCCCGCAATACATGTCTGTACCTGAATCACGGTTCAGCGCCACCACATATTGTAAATACGATCATACACAAGAAAGAAACAAGCGGTCACATTCAGTTAATAGTGAGCCAAACGTGTTTCTCCAGTTTTTCACACAGGTAAAGATTTTTTACTGAGCCGAATAATGTTAAAACTTTAAATAGAAATAATACATGTTGAAATTATTAGTCTAATAAAAATCAAAATGAATACAATTTTAAGGATTAATCCATCTACTTTAATATTGAAACGTGAACTATACTGTTTATTCCTCTTGCTATTGGAATGAGGTAAGATTTTTACCAGGTTTGCAGATATTTATGTGTAAAACTTCTACAACCAAACACAAATATATATTTATACAAGTTTACATTTAAATAACCAGAGCCAATTTTATTGAAATTAGAACAGATTAAATTCTGACATGTTTTTTGTGTTTTTCTTAAATGCATGGGGTGGTTGAGAAGGGGGCTGGGAGGGAATGGGGGGGGGAGAGTGTTAGGCATAAATAGTTTGTAAGTACTTCACTATACGAATACTTCAGTTTTGGTGTCTCTAAACTGATCAACTGTCTTGAACATTCTTCATTTCGTTTATGAATTACGGATTTTATTTTATTTCAATCTTTTAATTAAATACGTTTCACAAAAAGTGTTCTGACAAATTTAAACGGCAACTTTTAGAAAATAAAAATTCTATTAGTTTCTAGATTAAATTTTTAAGTAAATACATTCAAACAATTGTTTGCTCTATTTAAAAATGTTCTTATTTGGTAGGAAATACATTAAACTGACATTTTTCCTTTTTCTTTTTTTTTTTTTTTTTTTTTTTTTTGTCTTTGGTTATCAGCTTACCCGTTTTAGATATTTTATGAACTATTATACTTACAACCTTTAGCTTATGAAGCTAAGCTTTAACCAACCAATTATGTATTTAGATTAAATAAAGCATGATATGTTCAACACGTAAATGCTTTAATAATTATTTTTGACTATATTCATTCTTCAAATACTTTTAAAAAAAGGCAGCAATTGGTTTATATAAAACAAGCCAACAACTGATTTATCATTATTAATTCCTTATACTAAAATAATGTGAATATTGAATAAAAATAAAGAGCATATTGTACTTTTTCCACTTATAAAGTATTTGGCAGTTTATGAGGTTTGTAACATTATTGATCTAGAGAACTCCCTTGCGAGGAGGAAAACAATTTCTTCAAGTTATTGAATGGAAATTGCATTTCCATTTGCTCGCTGAGGAATTTATGCAAACATAGGGGAAATGCTATTACGTTAATGACTGAAATGTTTCCCTTCATATTGTAGCTGAATGATTTCCGCCACATGTAGCTACGTTAGTACAGTTGAGAATCTATCAAGACAGGACACTTTCATAAAACAGCTGATGCATTTATTAAAGTTGAATATTGTTTTCCAATAATTATTTCATATTTCTATAACCATTGTTTTTAAGCAAAATAGCTCATATTAGGCATTAATTAAGAAACACTTATAAAGACTACATTTTAAAAGTCATATTTAACAACTATGTGTATACATTTCAATCGAACAATAACGATACAATTAATGAATTTACTAGGATAGCAATAATTTATTCGAATTTGTCCTTTTGGGTTAAAAAAAAATAGTGAGAATACTTTTGAATACAATGTTTATAGAGTATTAAAAGCAATAACGTTTTCAGGGAGATGATATTTTGTTTAAACACTATTCTTGGTGTGCCATAAGATACAAGCGTGATTTAGTCTGTGGTTCGGTTTTGGAACAAGGCATAAGGAAATCTTACCAAATGATCTTACCAAAATCATCCACAAAACTAATTACCATGCCGTAATGAGACAAGAGGTAGGACACTTTCAAGATCATCTTTTTGAACAAATGTGCTGAGTTTAGGAACAAACACTTAATTTTCGTTAAAAAATTATTGATTAACTGGCAATATTAAGCAAACTAAAAATTATTATTATTATTTATAAAATGATTGCCATTGACATGGATACTACTAAGTATAAGGTGGGTCCTAGATGTTGTTTGGGGAAGAGAACTGAGTAACATGCTTGTCGATTAGCTGAAAAACAGACCAATACTCTCTAGTGGTTCAGATTCTAGGTAAATCTGTAGGTACCGTACCTTAGTTTCCCTGACTACAAGGTTGTTAATAAATGGGTCTTATTAAGGAATAGTCGACCTTAGTAGCAGTTACTTCACTCATCTAATCTCACCACACTCATTTGTTACTTATATTCACTACTATTGCTAAGATCAGCGTCTTACTAATCGATGATAATGAGCTGTATTACAGTTGTTACGCATTGCTTCATTAAAATAAAGAAAATCACTAACTTTATTGAAACAATTTTGTTAAATATCTCATATCATATTAAAAAAACTGTTAAAATATGTAGAGTTAAAATAGTTGCCAGATATACACTTTACCCATTATATTCACGTCACAACCCTGCTAAATAGATTTTAAATTGAGATTTTCAATAATTCTGGTTATGGTAAATTCAATATTGACCACCTTCAGAGATAAACACTCGACATTCACAGTAACAAAAGCACAGGATCTTTTGTTTGCAAAAACCCTGCAATATTTCAGATTTGTTTTTCTAATATAGTTGAGTGTTATTAATATAACTTTGAAATAAATCCTTAGTTAGATTTATACATTTATCACACACTCCTCTTTATTGTTCATTTTAATTTTTATGTGGGAATTTTACTGAAGAAGATTGGTAAATGACACATACAAGTTAGACTCAGGAATACAGTAAGATTTTTCAAACAAGTTACATTATATCACGTGAAAAGGTTTAGTTACTGTAGAAACGACAATTATACTTATTTAAATTTAAAAACACACACAGAACAAAAACATGAACATGTAATTCAATGCCATTTTTAAAATGTCTTCGGAAAAAGATAAAGTATTTAAAAAAGATGAAAGATTACAAGATGCGTATGACAGAATCGTAAAGGGAGGAAATAAGAATGATAAAAGTCGTGGAAATTTAGTGGAAATCTTGAATTGGTTTAAAAGTCTTCATATATTGGAAATACTGAAGATAACAGAATCTGATGTGGAAACAGCTTTCAAGTCCGTAAGTGGAACGAGTTCAACTATTAACTCTAAACAGTTCTTGACATTTTTAAATCAGCTATCAAAAACAGCAAAAATCGACATAAAAAAGATTGAAGGAAAACTGCTCGAGATACTAGAGTACGAATGTCTAGAGAAACAGTTCAAAGACAAATTGGCTGAAGGAAAAGCACTTTTAGAAGACATTCATGCCTGGATTTCCAGGAATAAAATCACCAGTGCAGCAGATCTCGCTAAACCAGAAGTAGCTGAAGTATTAAATAAAGTGAAAGATCAGGCCGGCATTGACTCCAGTGAATTTTCAAAAATTTTGGAGAGACTAGCAGAACAATCTAAAAGCAATTTGAGAGCCCTTCTCGAAAGAGTTTTTGGTCCAGAATTTTCATCTTGTCCTTCTACCTCGCAAAAGAAAGAAAATTAAAAAAAATAAAGACACTTGTTGATTTTGTTGGATGTGGATGGTTTATAATATTGAAATAAACGTTTACATTATTTAATACAATAGACAACATAACTCAATCGACATACTCTAAGGCAACGACTACAACTACAACTGCATGCAACAAAGGAGTTAGTGTCGTGTGTGCCGATTCCAACAATGTACATAATTAATTTCTTAGCTTAATTTAGTGTTCATTGTTGTAGATCCCTTGCTCACATTTTGTGACTTTGTTAAGCTTTACTCGCTGCTTCCGACTGGCAGACTGTATTTGGTCTACTAGCGAGGTCACAAGAAGAGGACTCGCCTAAATTCTTCAATTGTTTAGATGCGATAGTTTTCAGGTATTGCAATGGTCGTGGAGAATTTAATGATAGTACAAGCTGTACCCATCCACTTCGCCGGTCATACTGTTCAGATTGATTATAAAATCTTATACAATCAAAAGGTATTTGACTTCTAATCTAAATGGAAAAGTTAGTTTAAAGACTTGCAATCAAAATATAATAAAAATTTTGGTAAAAACACCATAAATTAAAGAACATTCAAAAGTTAATTAAGTTAAAGTAAATCACACCAAAAACTACTCATGGTGAAACTTGCATTGCAGAACTGATAAGAAGTTTGAGTGGCGTGGGGGGTAGAGCGAAGTATGGCCTCTGCCCACTGACCACGTATATCTCACACTACGCATACACGTGTTACGATCTCTGGATTTGATCAAGAATAAACAAAATGTATAAATAAAGATTCCCTCTTTGAGAGGACCAAAAGTAGGGCAATTATGGCGATATGCAAATTAATATTGTAATATTGCTACTTCAATCAGACTTCATTCATTGGTAGTTTACAAATTTTTATTGTCTAAAAAAATCTGAAAGTCTACTTTTAGAGGCCGTAAAGTACGGCAATTGACTCTAAATCAATGAAATATCGAGGTTCTCACCATATTTAGTCAGGTCCGATGAACTAGCTACAGATGTATTGAAATCAAATTTAAAATGTTAAGATTGAAATCAGTTTGTTCTCTTAGATAAAAAAGTTTCAAAAGAGAAATCTGTAAGTCTACTTTTAGAGGGCACAAAGTACTATATTTGACTCTGAATCAATAAAATATTGTGTTTCTCGCCATCTTTAGCCATGGCCTATGATGTGGCTATGCATGATTTAAAACTAAATTGTTAATTTTCCGATTGAAAACAGTTTGTTCTCCTAGCTAACAAAGTTTCAAAGTATAGACAAATCTGCAAGTCTACATTTAGATGGCACAAAGTACTATATTTGACTCTGAATCAATAAAATATTGTGTTTATCACCACGTTTAGCCATGTCCTATGCTTAAAAATGTAAATTGTTAATTTTCCATTTGAAAACAGTTCGTTCTCATAGATAACAAAGTTTCATAGTCTAGAAAAATCTGTAAGTCTACTTTTAGAGAGCACCAAATACAGGAATTGACTCTGAATCAGTGAAATATAGCATTTCTAGCAATGTTTAGTCATGTTCTATGATCTGGCTTTACATATGTTCAGATTAAATTGTATATTTTCCCAATGAATACAAAATGTTCTCTTAGATAACAAAGTTTCACAGTTTAGACAAATCTCTTAGAGGCCATAAATTAACCAATTTGATTTACACGCACAAATTAAAAATCTAGCTCTACCTAAGGATGAAGGAGGTGAGATAGAGCAAAAGGCTATAGGGCCAAAGTTCTTTTAGAGAAACAATCTAATTAGAAAAACGCTGTTTTTGGCATTTACCCTTTTTATTACTGAAAAGGCTACCATATTCGATTTACTAATAATTGTTTTAGATCCCTTCTTATTGCACATCTACAACATAAGGCTTTTGGCTCTACATTTCAGCCTTGTAGGCTTAGTACTTTTTTAGTTACAGCGATTAGTGAGTGAGTCAGAGGTATTTGCCATTTATAGGTATAGATAGGGAAACATCAGGTCATATATTAATTTTGTACCTACAGTAATTGAAGTGTTGAGGAACGTAAATAATGTTAAAACATATCAAATATATTTTTATTTACTGAAAAATTATCTTATTCAACCTTGATCTGTCAAAAACCTTATGTTCTTTAAATTGCCTATGTTTTTTATTTTGTTTTGATTAGTTATGTTTCTTGTATATTTTTATGAGAATATACACGTTTATTTTTTTTAATTTTCCAGGTAAATGGTAAACACTTATTATTAGTTCACTGATACAGAGAATATGTTCTAATGAGAGCAAATGTAAAGAAAATAAATAAACAAATAAATCCTGATCTTGTGGATTTCTTACGAGAAGGGCGAAAGCTATAAAATATCAGGTATATTGTAAGTCACGTTGAAGCTGAAACCAGCTACATAACAACTCACCCCACCTATTCAACAATTATTTGGTTAGGCATAGTCCGTAAATGAAGCCATTAAATCTAATAAAGAAGATGAGATAAATAAAATATAAAAACTGGAATACAATTGAAGATAACTGTTCAGAGATGAAAAATATGAGACAAAAAAGCTAACATATAAATATGTCTATCAAGATGAACAAAAATGAGGATTTTATACTTAAACTTGCAGGTGAAGACCAGGATTCCCGTTTTGGGGTTTTAAAGGGTTAAGTCTAACTATATACTTCATTGCATATTTCTTTTCAACAGACACTTTATCAGTGAAGAATCGGAATCCTTTGTATTGTATCCTTGGCCATTGTAAGGAATACAGGTAGGATTATATTGCCTAGAGCAAAATGAGTTCCTTTATCAGTGGGGAGAGAATCTCCAGTGACATTCTGTTCTGAGTAAGAAATAGTTTAATTGAATATCACACCATTTATTTGTGTTCACTCCCTCTTTACTATGATTTCTCTCAAGTTTGTGTACCATGTGAATACTGATCAACTGGGATCTCCTGGGATTTAAACAACTATAGTTTATTTACAGATTTTGTTGATGATAAATTACAAATGGGATGTTGTAGCAAACTTGCAAAGTGACAGTGATATCAATGAGAGAAAAGCGGAAAATGAAGGGCCTGTGTTTGCACCGACATGGCACCACTATACAGCAGATCTGAAGCAAATTTAAATTAAAAAGAAACCAAGGGAGGGGCTAGAATTAGTTAGTATGCTAGTTAGGAATAAACTTATAGGTGAACCTCAAATAAGTTTTCGTATTCTACTCCACACTGAAAAAATTAAATTGAGCACAATAAATAACTATCGGAAAACCACTGTTTTTTCCTTATCTTCATTCAAAAAAGTTGTAGGTAGAGACCGGTTTCTAAAGAATTTATTTTGTTTGTTTATCTCAGGTATAATAAGGGAATCTTAATTTACCACCCGAGTAAAGAGCTTAGCCTCGATCTGTCAACACACACATGGAAAAACATAGCTTCAAGACCTTGCCTATCAATTTGCTATAACGCTTGCTGATTAGCTAGCGTATTATTCATGTGAACACAAACGTTTCAAATATTACATGAAAACCTAAATACACTCTCAGAGTGATTATGAAAATTCTCTAGCAGTTCTTCATTTTATAAAATTTTGCTATACATATTTTGTTCAGAGTACATAAAATAATGTTTTTAAACATACAATACAGTTTTATACAAGAATGGTTACATATATTTTTGTTGTATGTACTATAGTTTCCACGCAGAAAGTAAGTAGAGTTTTTGTCAAAAAAACATGTGGCTTTTTAAAATATTTCCTCTTTTAAGCATGATCAAACAAATCTGGTTACACACTGTTTACCTTAACCACTCCGTTTGCAAAATTGCTTTAATATATTATTCTCACCTCACAACCAAAAGTTGTCAACTTTTGTATGATTCGGTGTAAACGTCAACTCCCTAGGTTTCCAAACAATGTTAGAGGTTGACAACTAAAATCTCAGCTGCTAACTCGTTTCCGGGAGAAGTCGGTAAAGATCAAAGGAAGTTGTCAACTTTGGTTAGCAACCATAAGCTGCTACATATTAAAAGAGTTGCCAACTATTTTCCGCTTCTCTCCCCGCCTATGCTTGCATACCTCTCCTGTACTACATAAAAGCCCCTGTCGCTCAGTCGTCTGGAGTGTTGTACACTGTTACACGTGCTTTTGAATCGTACGTTTATCTTGCCTAGAGTGAAGGTCTCACCCAATATCTTCTGAATGTTTAGTGATGGTTAGCTATAATCACGCTCGCCACCGCGGCAAGAATAGAATTTAAACTGACATACACTGACGTCTGAAGTGAATATATTACAAACAATTCAGGAGGAGATACATTAAATAATAGTTTATTAATTAATTAAAAACCATAAGATTTGGATCAAACTTTGCAGATCAATATTTTATGGAGCGCTGAATGAGAAGATATTGACTTTTAACAATTACTTCATTACAAAAAAATATAATTGTATTTTGATAAAAGATTGGTATCCAATATTTAGGACGGATTAATGTTTGGTTGTCAATTATGGGATAGCTGGCTGCTAACTCAGGTTGTCAATTATGGGATATCCGGCTGCTATATCAAGTTGTCAGTTATGGGATATCCGGCTGCTAACTCAGTTGTCAATTATGGGATATCCGGCTGCTAACTCAGGGTGTCAATTATGGGATATGAGGCTGCTAACTTAGGCTGTCAATTATGGGGTATCCGGCTGCCAACTCAGGTTGTCAATTATGGGATCTCCGGCTCCTAACTCAGGTTGTCAATTATGAGATGTCCGGCTTCTAACTCAGGTTGTCAATTATGGGATATCCGGTTGATAACTCAGGCTGTAAATTATGGGATATCCGGCTGCTAACTCAGGCTGTCAATTATAGGATATCCGGCTGCTAACTCATGGGATATCCGGCTGCTAATTCAGATTGTCAATCAAAGTTGTCTACCAAAATTCGCCAACTTTTGGTTGTCAACTCCGGTGTAAACCCGGCCTTATAGCCCATATAAATTTAAAAATTTCTGGTGTGAAAACGCTGACTTTTATGCACAATTGAGTTTTTTTAATTTTACTGTAGCTACCATATTTAGTTAATTAAACATCAAACCAACAAATATAAGACTACTTCTTTGGCATGTCCTCCACTTGTTAATAAACTCATTACCTCAGCATGGACTGCAAACTTAATAACAAGACCATTTTGGTTCTGTAAGCATATACAACTTAATGCCGTATTTGTGGCGTTTATCTTTGATATATTGTTTAAAATCTAGTCTACACCTATACAGAACATCGACTTATTTAGTGAAAGCACTTTACTAGGAAAGTAAATATTTAACATTTTGCTATTCAGATAGTCGATTGATGGTTTTACCTCATAAAAGCGATCTGTATTTTCTCTATGTCCTTCATTTCTTGATATATGCATACGTCTAAGTATCAGCAGAAACGTGTCTCGTGACATAAACTACCCAAAGCATGATTTTAGTAATATATCCTCCAATAATGTTGGAGTTGAGGCATACGGACTATTCCAGTATGAAATAAAAGGTCTAGAAGTATTTTGAACTCTGGCAAAGTCAATTCTTTCCATTGACAAATGCTCGACTTTTCTTTGGCAATTTCTGAAAGAAAAACTTCCTCAGCGTATAGGTTTGTTTCCGCCTGGTATAAGTACTTCAAATTCAGTAACCTCATTGAACAAAAACTGTTTTTAATTGAGGCAGGTCATTCCCCGGTAAGACCCGACGAAGGCTTTTCCTCCGAAGAGTGTTTGGAGGGTTATGTTGACAGCTTTGCTATAGTTAGCAATTACGGCAGGCTAGCATACACTTGCAAACCAAGTTCTCTAGAACTTTAGTTGGGATGATCTGATATGACATCTAATAAGGATCTGTGAAATTCAGAAGTTCTTACTGAGACCGTCGGCCTGAGTTACCTTTTCTTTGGTGATTAAAGCTTCCTGTCTCTGCAAGTCGTTGATAGGACCTTTGCAAAAGTTGTAAGACAAGGTATCACACGATTTGGAAAACGTGTCTGATATAGTCTTCTCGTTTGAGTACTATTATAGTTAGCCATACCTGGTAGAATTGGTAGAATTATGCGTCACATTATCTGGCAATACTTTTTATTAAAATGAAACTATGAAGAGAATAAAAAATAACTATGTCATAAGAAACTAAATTACATACACCAACTAAATAAAACTAACAATACAATAAAGTACGTTGCAGGAACACTCACAAAATACGTGTACATAATAGTGTTCATTTAGTTACTTATGAATAGTGCCAACATTAAAAACCAAACATAAAATTTATAACACAGATAAACAGCTGTTCATATGAATCAGCAGCTCACACACATATATTTATGTTCATATGAATGTATGTTCAAAGTACACACATTTTCTAAACAGACCTAGCCTTTGGTTAATGATAAAAACATTGTTTTAAATATTAAAGCAACTCAATTAATTGTTTTACAAAGCCCAACAATCGTTGTCAATTTTTGTTGAGTTAAAAGATGTGGGTATTGTAATAAGACTTAAAAAAAAACATTTTTCGAGAAATTGTTTCTTAAAATTAGTCAGTTTTTAGTTATTTCGGCTAGACATGCGCCATTTTGAAACGATAAAATATTTATTTTTATGTATTTTTTTAATTTAACTACTATAGGATAGTACTCTAATGAAGTTTCACAGATTTACCTTCAATACATCCAATGTTATATAAAACACATACAGACAGATAGATGGGAAACTAAAGATATTAGGACATACCTCCATATAAAATTGTTTGCTCGTTGTTATATGTACAATAACATCTGTAACCATTGAAACAGTTTTACTTATCACCCTGTATAAAGAGCTAACCCTTTACTGTGAATCCATTCCTCTCAGTAATATTCTTCAGTTGGTGTACATTCAAATGTATTAATGCCTGTAGTAATTAGAGTGCACCTCATAACAAACACGAAATGGGGTTTAAACCCATTTTAGCTGATTACTATAGAAACAGGAACCTACCAAAGTTATTTAATAAGTTGAAAATAGTACAGAAGTTTGGAAATGCACAAGTATATATTTTGTTTAACAAAACTTTATAAATTTTCTTGTAAAAATAGTCAAAACAGTTGCTGTTTCAAGTATTAATGAAAGTAGGTTTTTGAGAACTGTTAAAAACATAACTTAGTTTCAATATAACACATTTTAATAGAAATTAATTATATGACTGCATGATAACATAATTACATAGTTTCAGTCTGGAATGCTTAAACTATTACCAAATGTAATTATAGTAAATATAAGAAGAACTTATTTATGTATTTATTTATATATGAAATCCACATACATATAATAACTATAAAGCTCAACCTAATTTACGTTTAGTGGGTATATCGCTAATGCCTATATTTACAATACTAACATACATTGAAAAACAGTTTATTTTCAGAAATAAAAATCATGAAATAAGTCATGTACAACACCATTTAAAGTCAACACTAATTAATTAAGTACCAAGTGTGGAATATATTACTGACACACATAGTAGAACTTAAAAATCGCTCTTATATTATTTATTACATATAATATGATTTCTAAATTATTATTAATATTACTTTATATATATAACAATAGTTGTTGAATCTGTACTAAAAGGATATGGATTAAATATATTTTTTTTAGATTTACGTGGTTGAGGAATATATTCTTGATGACAAACATTTAAAAATAATAAAATGTTAAGGAAACAAACCAAATGTTTACCTGTTATTTTACTAATCAGATATTAGTAAAATAACAGATATAATAAAATATAACAAACTTATAAAAGTTAATTTTATAGTCCCCACACGATAAGAATGCATTTGAGAATTCTAGCATCTAACATGAAAACGGTATTGGCAACACCACACGGCAGCGGTGGGCACGCGCTGTCTGGTCCCTGACTCTCGGGCGCGCATCCTGAAAAGCCTTTATCAAAATTATGAAATATTAATTTTTTTAATCCTAGATGATTGCTAGTATTTTTTATTTCAAAATAATGTGCCTTAATATGCTGGCAATAAATATGTAAATCTAATTAATATCGGAAAATTGTAAGTGCCATTATCTATCTATATAATAAATTATTATTTTACATGTACATTAATCCTGTTTGAACTCTCAAGCTTGTTTCCTCAAAGTCCTTTTTAAAAAATGTGTGTCATACATTTTTTAATCATTGATGATTGCTAGTATTTATATTTTAGATCATTTGGATAATTTTGCTAATAATAAATATATAAAAATTATTCATATCAGACAGTTTAATCGTCGTTATTTGTCTATATAAAATAGAAAGCCCTCACTCACTCATCACTAACCCTCCCACTTCTCGTAATCCTACAGAGCTGGAATTCGGTAAAAATGTTTGTTTTAGGCTAAATATGAAAAGTAAAGTATTTTCGTCATTATAAAATTCCCCCTAGGCGTAGAGACTACCAATATTTTAGAAAATAATAACAGCTTTATCATAAATAAATAAACGTGGTTATTTCGTATATTTGACAATGGAAGAATGCATTAATGTAGCCTATTAATGCATTAAATATTTACATTAATTACATTTTTCTATATATATATATATTTTTTTTTCTCTCTTTACAATTACTTTTAAAATGTAGTCATATAGGGTTTTCTAGACTATACAACTTTGGTGTCTAAGGGAACGGCAATAGCTGAACTTTTACATTTCAACAGTTTGGGTACAGTAGGAACTTTTTTTCTATTGTAATTGGAATACATGTGTCGCCTTAAGTCATCAGTATAAATGTTTTCCCTTTACCAGTCGTCATAATTTTTTTTAATTCTACCAATTAGGAATGTACTTTACTAATTCTCTAACTCCACACAACTCTTAACTACTGTCACAGATGAGTAGAGAAATAAAAAGTAACCCGATGAAGAGAAATCACAAAATGTCGATGTAGACGTAAATAACAACAAATACCCCTGTATTTTTAAAATGTTTATATTTGATATTTTTGTAAATTATTTGTTGTCCGATCGAACATATTTTTTGCAACCACGATCATGGGAAAATTATCGTCTTAATGAACATTTAAGATTAACATGTTACTTCGTTTCGTAAAATTTGTTCTTTTCAATAAAGCCCTAGTATTGATTTATTTACGGCCGGATATCTATAAGAGCATAATTGAGGGGCAGCCCAGCCCGCTGTGTTGCCAGTTTGTGCAAATCCCAAATGCAATCTTATAGCTCGTGCTCTCTAGGTAATTATTATCTACATTAGTAAATAGTCCATGATGAAGCTGGTTAGTGGAGCAGCGAACACCTAAAAAAAGAACACCTATTTCTGTCAACCATTTTTGTTTCAATAACTTATAGGTTAATAATTCGTTAGGTATATTAAAATAACTAGAAGTTGATTGTAACATGATATGCTTTAGTTATCTCCTAACGAGATATCGATAAGCTGTTCTTACTGTATAGTCAAAGGGATTTGTAGAATTTTGCATTTAACACATGTTTTAGTTGAAACACACTAATGTATTTTTTGCCAAAACTTCACAGCATGAGATTTGTATGACATTTTTCTACTCTTTAGGTATTTATATGTTTGAACCTGACAAACATGAATCTATGAAGAGTTCCAGAATAAATGACGATGATCTTATAAGAAAAGAAAGTATTTTAAACAAAGTTAGGTTAGTTACATTCAGGTAATGTTAGTTAAAATTAGGTTAGGTTGATTAGAGTTTTAGGTTAGCTAAACATTTCCTTAATATCTCGGTTTTCAATAGTCATATGAATATTTTTCTATCAACATCGTGTGCAGTGGAAATAACTACATATGTTTAATTTACCCACTCACCTAACTGTACACGTACATTATCACTGATCCTCACGTTCACCTACAAACATAAAGTGGTCCTAACCCACCCTCCCTCCCATACACGTACAATGGCATTGACCCACTCATCTAAGTGTACACGTACATTATCACTGATCCTCACGTCAACCCACAAACATAAAGTGGTACTAGTAAACATATTTTTTTGTAAAGTGTATTATTTTTTTACAATTAATATTTTCGGAAAAAATATTCTATGAATTGGTATTCAGTTGATTATCGACTAGTTGAATAAAATTAGGAAAATCCGTGGGACTATTCTATTCTACAGTTACCAAACATTTATTAATTAATGTTCATAAAATAAGTTTTTAAAACAACAACGTTTATCTCCGGTTAGTAAAATGGGAGTGATAAAAGCTTGTATGGCCTTTAATAAGTGAAAATTCGTTCTAAAAATAATATATTAACATTCTTAAAGGAACATTAATGAGGAAAATTTTAAGTATTGAAACGTCAGGTAAAATTATTTCAATATGAATTATAGGAGCTATTCAAAAGAATATTATAATTTAAGAAGTATA
>JAQJVL010001633.1:77500-135000 GCA_035578905.1 Stictocephala bisonia | reverse complement strand
CATTTCTTCCTTTATAGATATTAACACTGTTACCTGTCTTTTCACTGTGCCATTTATCTTTGTTTTCTTCGTTTGCATAAGCATATCAGTCATTTTGTTTGCCTAGAATATAAAAACAAAACTAAATATTATGTCTGCAATGGTTGTTATACTTTTAAAAAAATGAAGTTCTATTAGGGACCAAGAAATAAATCCCACTAAATTTTCTATCGATCGTGCGATTTGGTGGACCCAACTGCCAACCCAACACAATGAACAGCAGCAACACAGAATGTATTCAAATATATATGTTTTTATATTCACTTTTAATAATAAATCTAACCTTTTTAAATTGTATTATTGTATAATTTTTTTTTCATTTTCAGATTTTTTTAATTATTTTTGTTAACTGCGTTAGGTACGTGCCCTTTTGTAAGAATGCAATCTTAGACTGATATGAGAATTCTTTTTTTTCTACCAACTACAGTGAGTTTTTCAAAGGGTCTGTCTAATGATGACTTAATAAGTTGTAGGAAATCTGTAGGTACTGTTATTTTACTAGGTCAGTAATTTGGCAGGTACCAAAGTAATTTCATTCTACATTAACGTGTCCATAATCTTAACATGTCCATAATAATAGTACCTTTAAAAATAAATTTGGTGATACGAGATTAGCAAAGGTTTTGCAAGAGTCTGTATGGAGACATTATTTTTTTCAATAGTTACGAGAAAACTGCACAAATATTTCTATTATTGATTTTAGTGTTTTTGATTCCTACATCCTTATATATTTTATGTAAATATTGTATGTTATATTTATTTTATCTCTTCGTCATTCTTAGTAAGAAACATTTTAGTTTTATATTACTCAATAAAAAAGTAAGTTGTAGAAAAGTACACATCTTTAGGTCAAGAAAAATAAATGCATGTATCTTTTTGGAAAGTTTGTTATAGGAATCAACAAATAATATAACACTTTTATCGTAATGAGCACCAAAGATAAATCATTTGTTAGTGATAAAACGTATAGTGATGTTATAAAATAAAATAGATAATAATTAACTCTGAGAAGAATAAGTTTCCTTACACAATGTAGTCTAATAAGTACAACCACAATTTCATTTGCTTTTAGTATATGTAACAATAACCGATTTATCCCCGATAGTGCCAAAGGTAGTAGTATAGTTGAATTTGATATATATGTTGTTGTTCACTCGTTATACGGTGTTTTTACATGAACACCTAGTCTAGTTGTTTGTGGATATACCTTTTGACTCAACATTTTAAGGCATTAAAATATCTCTACAACACTTTTGAACACCCCAGTAACGTTTGAACTTTTAATTTACCGATACAATCATAGCATTGCACATTTCTCATATAAAGGCAATAAGAACTAAGACTATAGAATATAAAAATAGAGTAAGCTAGACATGAACCATTGGCCTTTATTATAAAACAAATACAGTGCATGCATAAATTACCTGAGCAGATGTGTTGGAACAGGCCCATACGATGATTATCAGTTTAATTATGCTTATCAATCGAGCAATAGCATCCATAGGTGACAAAAAGTATGTCTGTCCTTCTAACATCACATACACATTAGATATTTCTGTGATTTTCACAAATACGTGATAATTTAATTTAGACAAAACTACCCACAAGCATTGTAGTCCAAAGTGACTATTGACCAAGAAAATGGTTTCGGTCAACAGAAAGTGTAGCTTGTTTATGACAGGCATAGTGAGCTCGGCATCTAGAATAAATGGAAAGGAAATTATTTGTGGAAATTATATGTTGTGATTGTAAATATATATATAGAAAAAGTGGTATAAAACCAACCACAGATCAACCATCTCTTGTATGGGTCGTAAATATAACTTGTAGAAATGTAATTGTTTCTTTTCCTCATTGGAACTGAAATAGATTTTGGGAGTCGTTTTCTTTATTTATCAATAATTTTATACTTATAAACGTAGTATTAGCATAGTAAATAAACAAAATGATTTGAAGATGATAAGCATATATTGATGATTACTGTAGTAAAACAATGATATTATGCTCATCAAGATTTATTTGTTAAAAAATAACTAACTAATCGCTGAGCTACTTTGTTGTCTCGTCGTAAGTCTTAATAAGGAAATACCATTTTGGTATTTTTTTTATTTCATATGGATTAAAACGTCGAAAATCTTTACTTATATTTTAATAAGACTAAATAATACATGGAAGGGAACTAACTATTTACAGATATTAAATTAACGTATGCTATTTTCCAAATAATTTGGAAAAGAAGAATACTAGTTGAAACCACCTGTAACTTACAAGTCTAGCAAAAATTAAGGGACAGTTGAAATAATTATATAAAACATAAGTTTAAATTATGCAACTATAATTATGTTTTTTAAATCGAAAATTATAAGTATAAAATCAAATTAACAAACCTTGTTGTGGTTCAGTCCATGAGTACCTTTTGAGATCATTTGTTTGTTGAACAAATACATTTAGTGTTTTGAATCGACGTTCCAAAGATGTGACTAAATAGTATAGTAATACTTCATGAGAAGAGCTGATTGCAGTGCCCACTGACCATGAAATAGTTTCAAATATACATTTACTGTAGTTTATTGCCATACACAATTCCAAGAACTCCATCAGCCATAAAAAAGAAACAGTTAGTGTAACGTGGCTTTCTCGAGTACTTTTTAACGCCTTATCAAATGTTTTTAGATTGCATAGTATTTGTTTAAAGAGACCTCTTTTGCACTGGATTTGGCTGAGAATGCTAAGTAGTATAGCTTCAGCCCCAATCATGATAATTACTGTAATTATATTTGCAGTTACATCATGACAAATTGTTACAGACAAATAATTAGCCAACGTAAAACTGGGAATCAGGACCAAACCATAACAAAAGAGTCCAATGCTGAAAACAGGCAACCCTTGGCTGTCACATTCCCATGAGAGTGGCAGTAATCCACATATCCGACATATGTTAGCTATGTAGGGAGGGCACACTTTGTAAAGGTATGGATATGCCATAACTTTGGCGATTACTGGATCAATTAAAATTAGAAAAAGAACATTTGGGTCATCACTTTTAATGACATGTCACAACTCATATTGAACACAATACGGTTGTCTGAATACGCAAGTGGTGCACTTTTATTTTAGTAACAAATCGGCCTCTTTTATTTATATCCCTGTTTTAAGTATGAATAAATAATATAAATCCAGAATTTATATAGTACCAAAAGCTTCCATCAATCTAATTAGTTAAATTATATAAAGTGTTTCATCCATCATGCTTCCTATTATAAAATTCGCATTGGATTAATTCCTATATTAATAATTAAATTTCCACGTAATTTTATTTATTCCATGTGTATTATAATAATTGCGTTAAAAGTTTTAGTATATAATATTACCTATAGAGCTATGGTTTCCAAGGCTGTTGACCAATATTTCTATAGGCCCTAGAGTGGAACTCGGCTTACAGCCTCTTTGAGAAACTCGGCCTATGGCCTCGCTAAAACACTCTGTACAGCTCCATTTGTGCATATCGGAATACGGCCTCACTGGTGTACTATTTAACTTTGGAGGCAGTGATGTCCATAACCATAGTCTTTTCAATAATCTGAAAGTATATTACAAAAATACATTAACCGATACCCCACTTAGGTGTGTTAGATTAACACTACTAATTTTTGAGTTTTTGGGCCATGTTTTTGTTTTTAGGGGAGCAGAACCCATGAACGTTTTCTCGTCAAAGTTTTAATGGTATATTAACATTTTGGCTAATAAATAGCATTAGTTTGACACCCAATTGATTATTATTATAAGATTAAAATTTTTTGTGATATTATTTTTGTTTTGTGGGCATTTATCCCAACATATTTTCCTTTCAAAACCTAAAGATAAATTTGGGTATAGGGTAGAATACCTGTACATATAAGTAGTGAATATCTGATCGTTTGAGATCCAGGTCTCTGTAGTATCACGGAAAATGAAGGCACTAACTTTTAATTAATTAATGTTACCAACCTAACCTCCCCCACCCCCAAAGCTTCCCTCACATTTCCCGAATTTCCCTCACATTACCTACATCATACTATATAAAATGCACCCTTAACCTAACCTTTCCCTTGTTATACTATATAAAATACACTCTTAGCCTAGCTATACTATAAACAATGACCTTTTTTCCAATATGGCGTCTTTTCCCTCCTGCGTTAACTTACACTCGGTACTCCATGGGAAAAATCCCTCCCTAAATTTCCCTCAAATTCCCTCGTTATGCTATATAAAATGCACTTTTTCCCCAAGATGGCGGCCTTTCCCTTGTCATACTATGTAAAATGCACTCTTGACCTACCTATTAAAATTAATTTTTTATTAAATTTTTCTAATTTTTTTAATAAATACACTGTTAACATGCGCTCTTACCTTCGGGTACTCATCTACGGCTTCCTTTAACATACATCGTTACGTACTTACGCCCCCTATATACTTCCGGTAAAAATATCTAATCACGGTTAATAATTTGGTACATACTTAACACTCTAGGCAATCCGCAATACACATTTTATTTAAAAATTAAGGGGCAGTATTATTTACTTATTTAATACACTGTTAACTTTAGGGTCCTTCTACCCCCTCCCATCTACTTCCGGTTAACTTCGTATGGATACCTTCGTATCAAACACACCCGACAATACGTACTTAAAAAAATTCCATTTAACTTCGTAAGCTCTTACCCTAGAGCCCTCATGCCTTGAAATCTTTGAACTATCCAACCTAAATTACTTTGAATATTATTTAACTGTACTTACAAAGTCCACTGGCGTACGGTGGCCGGGCTTTATCACATCCGCTTCCGTTATTGGTCACAAGCTTCACATCTTAGTATAATTCGGTTTCCTTCATTAACTATCATCATGTACTATAACAATTTCCTATTTTCGCCCACCTTCGGCTACCTTTGCATGCATGTACATCTTACCTAGGTCAGCTTCATACATTACTTACTTTCAGTCACTTTCATTATCAATTCTGTGGACTCCCCCCCTTACTTCACTTCCTATCCATGTTCCTATCCAGAACCCATCAGTCCCCCTACATAACGAAACTAGCACACCTACCTTCACTTCCTTTCCTCAAAAAATTCCTTCCTTTGTACTATAGTGACAATTTGTACAAGTACTAATTCACTACCACTTCACAAACTGTATCTCACTTACTGCCTCTGCTCGGTGCACTGTGGACTCTACACAGCCCAATAGTTCTCGTGCACTTTTCTTATCGAAACCACTTCCATTACCACAAGCATTGCTTTACATCTCATATGTTGTTTTTAATTTGCACAATGTCTTTTAAATCACAATAGTTGTATAATATCGTACACTTAATTAACATTGTATATGATTTTTTCTGATCATTTATTAAAACAGTACTACACAGGAAGACGTAATCGGTGTTTCAAGTCTGGACAGGCCCGTGACCTAAATGCTACGCTCTCATTAGTTTCCCCCTCCTCCTCCCCCTCCCATCTCCCCTCCATCCCTACTTTACCGACCAACACACTCAATCTGTCTCACTTCTGCTCTTGCGCTCGTACTGATCAGACGTGTGTTCACTTTGCTCCTACTTGCAATTGATATCAGTAATAATACTCGATATCAAATACAAATATTCTCATCATAAATACTTTAACTTTATTCTTGTAATTTATATTTTGGACGCCGTTTTCTGTACAATATTTCGAAAGTGATATACCGAGAGTAAGTCCTGTATACAGTATAACTATTCATTACGTTTGATTTGATTGCCTAAAGTTTGAATATCCCTGTTTGTTTACTTTGAATTAATAATTAATTTTTAATCAATTTTTTATAGAAGTAAACTTAATTGTATCCTAACCTAACCATGGAATCCTACGCCATAAACCACAACCTTGTCACCATTTCCCGTCGGTTTGATACCACAGGAACTGACCTCCTTAATGTCCTGACTGAACATAAAAATAAAATTATTTTTGAAATAAATAAACAGTATAACAGGCTCGGGGGAGTTAAATTGTACATTGCGGTCCAAATTAAATTCACCAAAACAATAAACAACTAAGAAATTACCACTACTCCCTTCTTTCACGGTAAAACTCGTCCTTTGTTGCCTTCCGACTCTCTCGATATTCAGTATTCCGAGACTACAGACAAAATTTTAGAAAGCGTGGCTAGGTGGGTTAGTCAAGGTAGCGAGTGGGTACTTGAAAAGTATTGCGACTTGATTTGTTTATTGTAAAATTCCAACCCTTGTACGCCTCTTCTTTCATACCCACCCCTAAAAAAATAACCACTCCAAACAGGGAATTGTAAATATTAAAAATGACGTTAAAAAATGTTTCCTGTACTCTGTACTTGCTCAGTTATATCCCGACCGACATAGGCGAGTAATTTATTATGAAATATTAGAATCTAAATTAAACATGTCCGGAATTGAGTACCCTGTCAAAATTACTGATTTAGATAAATTTGAAAAACTGAACCCTGCTATCTCTGTAAATGTCTTTGGATTTGAAAAAGACGAAGTTTACCCTTTACGTATAACCAAAGAAAAATTTAGAGTTCACCACGTAAACTTACTACTACTGACTACTGACATGACTACACACTACTGTTTAACTACAAACTCGTCCCGACATTTAGCTCACTTGTCTAAACACGCAAATGCATCTTACTACTGTGACTACTGCTTAAACAGATTTTGGACTAAAGACTTACTTACTAATCACTTACTTTTGTGTTCACCACACGGTGCACAAAAGACCAGACTTCCTACTAAAGACGAAAAACTTATGTATTTTAAAAACTATACTCTAACACATAAAGTCCCATTCACTATTTACTGTGATTTTGAGTCCTTTGTCGTACCTATCTCTACTACAATTAACGACCCTACCACTTCACATACAACAAACATTGCCCATCACATCCCCTCTGGCTTTTGCTACGTAATCATTGACAGTAATGGTAAACCTGTAAAACAACCTAAAGTCTATAGCGGTCCCGATGTTGTAGATACCTTTCTAAATTGTTTGATTGAGGAGTCTGAGGAACTCTTACCAATTATTAAAAAGAATATCCCGATTAAAATGTCTCCACAAGACAAAATTGTTTTCCAAAACGTTACTAAATGTCACCTTTGTCAAAAACCTTTGGTCGCAGACAAAGTAGCTAATCATAATCATTTAACGGGTGAGTTCTTAGGACCCGCCCATAACGCATGTAACTTAAATTATAAAGTTTCTGATCACATACCGGTGTTTTTTCACAACTTGCGAGGTTATGACTGCCATCATTTCATTCAAGGGCTCGGCAAATTCAAAAAAGAAAAACTGTCATGCATCGCTACTACTAGCGAACGGTACATTTCCTTCACCCTTGGGTCTTTACGATTTTTGGACTCGCTCCAATTCCTTAACGCCTCTTTGGACACACTTGTATTCAATTTAGTTACTGACGGGGCATCAAAATTAAAAATTTTAGGCCAGTGTATAACTAATACTGACTTACTTTTACGCAAAGGCCTCTTTCCATACACTTACATGACAGACGAATCTAAATTTAACGATACTGAACTTCCTCCCAAGGAGGCGTTCTACAACGACTTTACTCAAACACCAACCAATCACTGATGACGACTACATACACGCACAGACTGTATTGTCAGCTTTTGACATGACAAACTTGAAACAGTACCATGACCTTTACCTACTTACAGACGTATTGTTACTTGCCGACGTTTTTGAAAATTTTAGAACTACTAGTATGACCTACTACGGTATTGACCCCTGTAACGTCTACTCTGCCCCCAGACTGGCATGGAATTCCATGCTAAAAATGACAGACGTAAAACTCGAATTACTTACTGACATAGACCAGCACCTGTTTGTTGAGTCTGGTATCCGGGGCGGTGTCTCCATGATACCCAACCGGTACGCCCAGGCTAATAACCCTTACCTTCCTGAATTTGACTCATAAAAACCGACTAATTATTTACTTTATCTAGATTATAATAATTTGTACGGAAATGCTTTAACATATCTATTGATTTCACTATCAGTCAGATGATCAGGATAACAACAGTCCAGATGATTTTCGCCACTCATAATGAAAAACACAAAATCACATAAGTTGAAAATGAAGAGTACATTCACATAGGTTAACTGGTACAAATAATTATAATGCATGGCTAATTACAATAAACTAACCAGGTTCACGTAGAAGGACGCATTTACGTGTCATCAGCATGTAGCTTGGAAAACTAAGAACGAGTAAACACGTCTTCAGCAGTGAACGTGTTAATTAAATACCTACTTCAAATGGTATTATTTACTGTACAATTTAATTTTTATATGGGAATTTTATTGAAAAAAATTATAAATTATTACACTCTTAATTTTTACACTTGGTTACAGCTTAAGATAGTTCACACATGTTAACTATGGTACGCAAAAAGCTTTAGTTACCGTAGAAACAATAGATTCTACTTCCTCAAACTGAAAACACACAGAACAAAAATATTAACATAATTCAATAATATTTGTAAAATGTCTTCCAACAAAGATGAAAAAATACAAGATATGTATGACAAAATGATAAAGGGTGGAAATAAGAATGATACAAGCCATGGAAATTTAATAGAAATATTGTCTTGGTTTAAAAGCCTTAATTTATTGGAAATCATGAAAATCTCAGAACATGATGTGGAAAAAGCTTTCAAGTCTGTTAGTGGAAAGAAGACAACTATTGACTCTGTACAGTTCTTGATATTTTTAAGTCAGCTATCACTAACAGCACAAATCGAAATGAAGATTCAAGAAAAACTGCTTGAACTGTTATTAGAGAATGAATTTCTAGAAAAACAGTTTAAAGAGAAATTGGCTGAAGGGAAAGCACGTTTAGAAGATATGAAAGACTGGATGATCAGAAATAACATCCTCAGTAAAGCTGATCTCATGAAACCAGAAGTAGCTGAAGTTCTAAATAAACTGAAGGACCAGGCCAGTATTAACCTCAATGAATTTTCACAAGCTATGGAGAGAATATCAGAACAACTCAAATTGAATTGTAGTGAACTTCTCAAAAGAGTTTTTGATCTAGTACCTCGCGCTTCCACCTCAGAAAATCAAGAGAGGAAAAATAACTAAAAACACAGTTTGATTTTATGGAATGTAGATGGTTTCTAATCTTGAAATAAGCGTTTAAATCATTTAATCCTTGAGACAATAAATTGCTCATCCCCTGACAGACAATAACATAATGACTACGTACCGTACATACGAGAAAGGAATCAATAAATAAACTTGTCTAATTTAGCTAAATTCATATTTTTACTAGTTACTACCATGAGAATACTAGCCCCTATGAATAACTTGGGCAGCCCCCATAATCAAATTGAATTACCAACCCATGATCAACTTTGCTTGCTAACTGTGATAAAGTTGGGAAGTCACCTGTGCTCAACTTAGGTTACCTGTGATCTTCTTGGGGAGCCTCCATGGTCAACTTGAATATCCCCCATGATCAACTTCGGTAGTATTCTATCAACAACTTAGGCAACGTCTAATAATTATTCTTAAGTATCCCTCCATGATTATCTTGTGTAGCCCCATGATCAATGTAGTTAGCCTTCTTGATTAAATTGGGGAGCTCCTTATGATCATCTTGGATAGCCCCACTGATCAAATTTTGTAGCCAACCATAATTAACTCAGCCCCCTTAATCAACTCGGGTAGATCCTCGTGATTAACTTGGTTAGCAAGTAACCAAAATCCTCTTGGGTAGGAGCAACCGAAATGCTTAAATCAATTGGGAGGTTTGGGTGACGAACAAATCGAGTATACCATACATAATCAATGGTGTTACCCGTTTCATTGCTGAAAATATTGGAATAGTGGCACCTCAGATGGCACATACGCGTATTCATCGTGATTAGGAGTGAGTATGATTCATATTTACATAAGACTAGGTCATATTTCAGTCCTAACCTCTCCAATGAAGACTTTTCTCATTTCATTTCAAAAATAGCATACCTGATTTCATGACATGTGTTGATGTATTTATGTCAATGCAAACAAACACAGTTGAAATGTTAAACTTTCACACTCAAACTTAAATCATGATTGCCTAGTCATACTGTAGTTAAGATATAAATATGCACAGTTAAATCCTAGATAATAAATACAGTACAATTAAAATATTGAGTATAAAAGTAGACATTGGCATTCAAACCACTTCAGTTCTGATTTTTATAAATCTTTTTTTGGGTTGAATAGTAGTAGGTAATCCAAGTTTTTAACATCGAGAAAACTCTGGAACCCTGTTGAATACTAAAATAAATTGTTTAGTGTTGGCCATTTTTCGACATGAAGGAACCATCTTGTGAAAATAATACAGTTGGTACATATCTTCTAGCAGTTTACACCCGTTTATCTACACTCATCACGATCAGTTGCTCCTCGTATCCACACATGGCCATATAGTTAAGATCAACGTCTTAATAATCAATGAACTGTATTATGAACTGTATTATAGTTGTTATGCATTGATTCATTAAAATTAAGAAAATCAATAGTTATAATTGAAACAATGTGTATGGTATCTTATTAAAATAGTATAGTAAAATAGCTTCTGTTAAAAGGTGTAGAGTATTAGAATATAATAAGAGCGGTCGTAGGTAAAGGGCTAATGCGATGGATTGCCATGCAGACGGTCCGGGTTCGATTCCCCCTTTAAGACCACTTATAGTTTTTGCCCTGCCGCTCCCGTGGTTTGGAAGTCACGTTAAGCCGTTGGTCCCCAGGTTAAGTGTTAGAGAGGGCTTCTTAGCCCTAATTTCACCTGGTAAAATAAGACGAAATTTTTATAGCTAAAATGGTTGTCAGAGATACACTTAACCCATTATATTCACCTCACAACCCTGCTAAATAGATTTAAAAACAAGAGATGCTGTAATTCTGGTTAAGGTAAATTCAGTGTTGACCCACTTAAGAAATATACAATATAAAATCATAGTTACAACAGCAAGAAATATTTCCTCTGCAAAAAATATTTTAATATTACCGTATATATTTGTAGAAACTAGTTGAGTGTTATTATTATTACTATTGTATATTTGATGTGAATTTTATTGCAGTATTTATAAATGAATTGGTTATCTTTAATTGAATTTTTACATGTATTACATATATAGTATTATTTACTGAACATTTTAATTTTTATATAGGAAGTTTCAGAAATAAAATTGATAAATTTGACTAAACTCTTATTTTAATTTGTTACACTGAGGAAAAAAATTTAGATATTCTACACAAGTTAAATTATGTCACGTGAAAAGTGTTAGTTACCTTAGAAACCATATTTATACTTTTTTAAATTAAAAACACAAAGAACAAAAATACAAACACTATACAGAACTATAAGTAAAATGTCTTCCAACAAAGATGAAAAAATAAAAGATAAGTATGATGAAATCATAAAGGCGGGAAATAAGAATGATACAGCTCATGGAAATTTAATGGAAATCTTAAATTGGTTTAAAAGTCTTCATATATTTGAAATACTAAAGATCTCTGAAGCAGACGTGGAAAAAGCTTTCAAGTCCGTAAGTGAAAAGAGATCAACTATTGACTCTGAACAGTTCTTGAACTTTTTAAATCAGCTATCAAAGACAGCAAAAATCGAAATAGCAAAACTTCAAGGAAAACTGCTCGAACTACTAGAATATAACGAAATTCTAGAGAAACAGTTTAAAGAAAAATTGGCAGAAGGAAAAGCGCGTTTAGAAGATATTAATGACTGGATTATCAGAAATGATATCGTCAATAAGGCCGATGCCATGAAATCAGAAGTCACTGAAGTACTAAATAAAGTGAAGGACCAGACAGCTATTGACCTCAATGAGTTTTCACAAGCTATGGAGAGACTAACAGAACAATCTAAAAGCAATTTGAGAGGCCTTCTCGAAAGAGTTTTTGGTCCAGAATTTTCATCTTGTCCTTCTACCTCGGAAAAGAAAGAAAATAAAAAAAAATAAAGACACTTGTTGATTTTGTTGGATGTGGATGGTTTATAATATTGAAATAAACGTTTACATTGTTTAATACAACAGACAATATAACTCAATCGACATACTCTAAGGCAACGACTACATACTGTACATATGAGAAAGGAAAAACAAATAAACACGTCTAATTAAGCTAATTGCACATTTTACAACATAAAAAGACATTTATTTAATGAAAATGTATATGCAATGTAATTTTTATTTATTTATTTAATTAACAATGTAAAATCATACAACATTTTACGTACGTTTAAGTAATTTACCCTCTAAGAATTATTGTGAATCAATTCTCCATGGCTTCATTAGTAAATTGTCTTTTATGTACATTAAGAAACCAATTGTATGCAACAAAGCAGTTGTTGTTGTGCGTACCAAATCCAACAAGTTTTGTAATCTTTGGCACAGCTTCTTATAAATCTTGCAGATCACTTGCACACATATCGTGGGTTTTTATGCTTTACACGCTGCTTCCCCCCGAAGACTGTATGTGGGTGTCGTGGCAGCTTTACCAGTGCGGTTGCCAGAGGAAGGCTTGCTTAAGTCTTCAATTATTTAACTATGACAGCTCGTAAGTATTTTAATGGCGAGGTAGGATTTTGTGATGTTACAGTGAAACATCATGCTATATATTATTTTTACATCTTAAGTAAATATTGTTTTAAGGAACATAAATAATTTAAGAACATATCAAATAAAATTGTTTTATTACTAAACAACTATTGTATTCAACAATATTGAAATACCTTGATCTTTTAAAGATTTCATTTTTTTCTGTTAGTATTGTTTTTTATATTTTTATGAGAATAATAATTTTATTTTTCAGGTAGAATGCTAACAAATAAATGTCCAATAACGTTAAAGAGAGCAAGCAAACAAGATAAAGGAATGCAGACAAGAAGGGAGAAAACTATAAAGTATAAATTTATTGTAAATCACGTTGAAGCTTGAACCAATAACTTGACAACTCACCCCATCTATTCTACAAGTAATGAGTTGGGTATGGTCCCAAAAAAATTAAGTCATTAAATTTTGTAAAGAAGATGAGAGAAATTAAATAAAAAAACTGAAAACAATTAAAGGCAACTATTCAGAGAAAAAAAATACGAGACAACAAACCTAACATAAACATATCTCTATCCAGATAAACAAAACAGAAGATTTTATTTATGTGTGTGCAGATGAAGATCAGGGTTATAATTGTGGTGTTTTAAAGGGCCAAGACTATCTATATACTTCAATGCATATTTCTTTTCAACAGACAATATCTGTGAATAATCTAAAAGGATATAGAAAATCTGCGAGAGTATCCAACTACCATATATTGCTTGTCATTGAGAAATTAAATGATAGTGGAGAGTCCCTTAAAATGTTCAGAGCGTATGTACACTGGCGTAACATATGTCGATAAATTGACTTGACCGAAGGGTTCTAACATTATCGTAATATAACGGCATCAAGCATGATAAAACGTGGACTCATGGTTGTAATATATTATACAGCTGATCTTAACAAAAATTAATTTTCAAAGGCAAGAGGTATTTGTTTCCAGTTTCAGTTTAAAAGCCAATAGATTTATTTAATTTATCGTTGGATAACATAACTTTAGATATTACTTTAACATTTACCAACACTAAGGCAAACTTTAAAAAAAAGGAGAAAGGGAAGAACTAGAATTAATGGTTGGAAGGAATCTATAGTTAATCCTCAAACTATTTTTGTATATTGTTTATTTATTAGTCTGTGGAATGATCTATTTAAATATATAAATATTAAATATCTAATTATAAATTTGAAAAAATAACATATATCATAAATAATGAATAAAACAAATTTTATTACGAAATTCATGAGAAAGAAAGTAAAAAAGGTTTGAAAATAGCTATTGTTCATGACTGTTCAAAACTATGTCTCCAGAGTGTGAAGTGATGTCCTGAATGAGTGGAGTGAAGTGCAGAAAAAGTCCATGTTATCCGGTAGAGAATTGTCTTGACTTTGGATCCTGATCATGGTGCTGTTGCTGCGTAAGACGTTGTGATGGAAGGAACCTTAAAGTTCACTCTTTGGAGAAGAGCAGGTCAATCAAGATTTACGTTGTTCAACTTGTACGAGAAAAGTGAGTCTTTAGTAAAGCGCCTTGCTTCTAGTGTAGGCAGTTTAAGCAGCAATGAAATATCTTAAATTGGAACATCAATATATCCAATCCCGAGCCAAATACCAACAAGTCTCAAAACCATATCTGCACTCTTTGAAGCTAATCTCTTGAGTAAATCTGGTAGGGAACATGCCACACTGCATTATTCTAAATTAGGTCTAACAAGACAACAGTACAACATCTTCAAGGCATTCAGATCATTGAAGGTCTTTGACACTCTGAAAAGAAGGCAAAGAACCTGAAAAGCTTTGTTGCATATGTTATGAACATGTGGATCCCAAATTAACGAGTAGGTCAATGTCACTCCAAGGTCCTTCACTCCTGTTGTTCTGATTGCCCTTGACGTGGTATTCAAACTTGACTGTATTAGCAAAAAGTAATGCAGAAGCTCTTATCAAGGTTACGGGACATTATGCTCTCATTAAACCAATGATCTACTGAGTTTATATCATATTGTAGAAGAGATGCAACCTGAATGGACGAAATTATATTGTACAACTTCATTTTACTCCACACCAGCAAAATAAACTAGGCATTGTATTCATTTTCCAAAGGCAAAATCCAAATTATACAGATTATAAGATACAATGAACAAAAACAATAGTTATGAGAACATTAAAGATAAGCAGTGATAATAAGAATAATAAATAAGGGATAAGCTACGAGATAAATACATACAAAGAGAGAGGATATGCAATTCCAATTATTACTATCTGTACAGACCAGAATAAGTCGAGGTGGTCTGGCAAAGAATTTACTTGTCTCTGGATCATTAGTATGGTTCTGTCAGCTACATACTAGAAGATTTCAGTGGAAATGGAAGATTTCACAGAGAGCCCAGAATTTTATTCCTGAAGGAAGTTTTAGATGTATTTTCTCAAGAAGATCCTGGCAGTCAAAATCACCATTATATACCATCCTTTGGGGAAAGAAAATGTCCTGGCTGATTCGCCTTGATTCCAGGGAAGATAAATTTAAGAGTAATGAGACATCATCCACTTGAATATCCAAGTATCTGAAGTTAGGGTGCAGTCCAAATAGTATTAAGAATCGTATCTGTACTTGTTCAATCCCCTCCTTCAAGTACAGTTGGTGAGGAGACCACACTTGACTACAATACTCCAGGTGAGGTTTGATAAAGGAACAGTATAGGATTTTCAGTTCATGCAAATAGGTGAATGTCTTCGATTTTCTGAAGAGGGAACTATAATTTGAAGATCGTTTTTTTATGTGTTGTGGATGTGGAGTTCATAGTTCAGAGAAAAAGTAAATGTAAATCCAAGATCCTTAACTTGCATTGTTCATTTTAAAGTTGTTTCTCTGACAGAGTGATCAAACAGTACATGATTTGAAATGCAGTGGAACGTGATACAGAACAATTTGTCAAGATTAAGGGACATTCTATTCTCTCTTAAGAAGCCAACTACCACAGTTATGTCGTCCTGGAGAAGAGCTGAGCCCTGTGGTGAATATATTTTCTTGTACAATTTCATATATATATATATATATATATGGATTAAACGTTACCAAGTAAATTACATATTTAAATTTCTCAGTGAAATCAGAATGCCTCATGATTTTGTATTTATTATGTAATTCATTGGTTTTTGTGTATTTAAACAGCATACACTTGTTGAATCTTTGCCCTAGCCCAACAAAACTAATTTCCTACCTACTTGCAAGCTTATCAAATAACATAATTCTAGGCATATTAAAAAATAACATAGGTAATATTAAACGATAGTCATACAAGCTAGTATTTCAATGCTTAGGTTAGAGGTTTTTATCAGGTCTAGTAATTAACATTTCAATTAAAAATATTATAAACAAAATAACTTGTTCGTTCATATCTATTGATGCACGTAAATATGAACACTTATAAAAAAATATAAATTATTAGAAAAAAAAATGCCTTTTATATTCTAATTGTATACATAGAAACATGAAACTGTTAAGAATAAATTTAAAAAAATTATACAAAATATTTATCCAATCAACTAATTTAAAAAAGTATTATTATCAATGTTTTTTCAATTTTAAAGACAATAAATTATATGTGAAGTATGTAGAACATGTCAAGTTTGATTTCAAGTATTTGTCTTAAAATTAGTATCCAAAACACGAAAGTAAACACATTTTTATCAAAATAACAGAGAATACAATTAGATGGAAATCCGAGTTTTCACGTAATACCACAACTGAAACCCCCTTTTGGCTACCAAACCTATAAGGAATAAACAATAATAATATACCTTATAGTATATTATTACTATTACTTATTTATTAAATGTAATCTGAGTATTTTTCGTTGCACGTTCAGTGCAGTTGTATGTAAAACAAGAAACAAGCATCATACAAGTTTTATAATCGGTTAAAAATAAACAAAATATATGCATAAATAAATAAACTCTTAAACACCCAGCGGTGTACGGCACCAGTCACAAACTCTTGCCAACAAACGGGAGGGGAATGCGGACCGAACACGCGCCAGTGCTACCGCTGCAGTCAGTGATCTTCTGTCGGATTCAAAAAGCAATGTACTCGAGTTTGAACCTCTGCTACAAAATTAATTCTTATCCGATTTCGTTGTGTTATACACTACAATTTAGCTTACTTTTAACGTAATATCATATAACTTACGCCTTTTTTAAAGACTTTAAGAACTTTGTATGGCGGGTAGGAAAAGAAAAAAAACACGAAATTTTAGGACTTTGGTGTAAAGGTCAACTTAACAAATAATTTCTAAAATTAAATCTAGTTACGATAAGTTAGTGAAACCACATGTGAACAAGGTTGTTCTAAATTTGTAATTTGTCTAAATTATAGAATGTTTACACTTTAAAAATAACTTCTGTTGTAATTTTTGTAAAGCCTTGCAATATCAAAAATGGCTGATCATACAAACTTCCGAAACGGTTAAAAAATACCGGATTGAAAAATGCAGAAAGATTTTAAATAGTTAAGTGCGATAAACAAAGCTTGCTATTTTATATCGCATGATAATTCAACAAACATCGGTGTATGGCCATGTGTAAGCAACTCACGCGACCCAGCACTTCAAACTCGATTTATAATCTTACTTTATTTTTCAATAACCGTTTTGGAAGTTTGTATGATCAGCCATTTTTGAAATTGCAAGGGTTTACAAAAATTGCAACAGAACTTTTTTTAAAAGAGTAAAACTTCTAGACTTTAGAAAAATAACATTCTTCACATGTGGTTTAAGTTTCACTTACTTATCTTTAGTAGTTTTTGTTTTAGACATTTTTGAAGTTGAGCTTTACTCCAAAAGTACTAAAATTTTTTGTTTTTATTCATATTCTATCCTATATAAAAATCTTTGAGTCTTAAAAAAAGACATAAGTTATATGATGTTACGTAGAATAAAGTAATCTAAATCGTGGTGTATGGCTCAACGAAATAGGATGAGAATTAATTTTGTAGCAGAGGCACTCAAGTACATTGCTTTTTAATCCGACATTAGTTATTCCTATATATATCGATGAGCTTGTCCCAAGAGGGTTGCAAATAAGTCGGGAGGGCAGAGTCAAGGAAATCGTTGTAATTTTTTATTTTTTTTAATTTTATATGTGCCGAAAAATCTAAAGATGACTATAATTTCACTCTCAGTGAAAAGTCTATCTTTGTTTGTGACACTTGTATACAATGTGAAAAGGTTAGTTGGCCTTCTAATGTTAACGATGATGAGATATCTCCTTTAAATAATGATGATATGTGCGTGAATGTTATGCCTCATGTAAGTTTATTGACGGATCAGATTTTTGATTTAACAAAGAACCAAATCGTAATCCAATCTCAGGTATCTGATGTGCAAATGAAAATAAATATGATAACATATTTGCTATATTGAAGAATCAGGTGACCTAATCTGAACTGATGATATAAATCAGTCTTATGCTGATAAACTAGATTAATTTAAATTCTTTTCAATCTTTTGGTAATTTAAGTACTAATACCTCAATTTTTAAAAATAATAATAGGCCTATGGTGGATTGACAAACAACGCCGTCGTAACACTAAAACAAAGCATAAATGAAACTATAAACAAACATAACTTATAAAAACTTCCTTTTTGTGTACACAGATGGGTAAAAGAATATAAAAGGCACCACATCTGTTTTTTATTTTTTATTTTTATTCCTAGCAGTTGAATATATTGAAAATATAAAATCAGCAAACACATGTCCAGCTACGGTACTCAGCAGAATTAGTGGCAGTATTAAAATGCTGTTATGTTATGTAGTATACGCCAGCATGAGAACTAATATGTACAGAGTTGCAATCAGCTACCCAAGCAATTAGGCAGTAAGTTATATACAAGATGGCAAGAATGCAGAAGGACTTTTACTCAATATTATTGGAAATATGCTTCGTAGTAACAAACAATTTCCCAATACAATGGGTCCCATCCCATTGCGGTACCGGTTTCAGCCACAATGAACATGCGGACAAACTTGCCATTGCCAAACAAGGTTTATTAGACGTAAAATCTATAAGTAATCTTCATATACTAATGAATGACTTGAAATCTTTTAAAGAATAAGAACTAAACATATCTGAAAACAAACTCTTCTAAAGCATCTTGGTATAAAGACAAAGTGGATTTTCAACGCAATGAACTATGATTTAGAATACTAAAATGGAAAAAAGTATATTGTCAACTTATGTAGACTTAGATTTATTTATACTAAGTATATAGCAGACTTTTCCAATGTCTACTGTACTTTACACAAGTCTGATTTAAATGGATATCGCGTTTGAATGCAAAATTAGATCATGTTGTAATGGAATGTCCACATTATCAACACGCAAGAGATAACTGTTTTTAATTAATTTATAAAAACACCTAAAATGACATATCCATCAAAAGCATTTAAAAAACCAATTATACTAACATATACATAGAACTAGCCAGTTTTTTTAGACTAACAAAAAAAGCATCTTTAAATATTTACACTCTCACGCATTGTCATACACGAATGTTCATGAATTCCTGGTTGATGTCCTTATCCCTGGTCCTCCCTTTTCTGTTTAGGAAAGCCAGAAAGACCGCTGGCGAAAATACAGCCCAAAACATTACCATCTACAGATCCGTTCTATTTTAGATTCCCGTCTTTCCACTTTAGAACAAGCTAACATGTATGATACAAAGTAATATTACTCACAATATTGAAACTATACATTTATGTACATATCACTATACAACTAATAAGTGTTTTCTATCCAATTCCAGATCAATCTTATCAAGACATATTGTCATAGACCTTCTAATAAAAGGTCTATGACAATTGACAATACCCAGTGAAAAGATCACAGTAACTCAGCAAGAGTAGAGTACATAGTGGCTTCATAACTTAAGGTTATAGCCAGCCTGATTCAAAAGGCATGAGAAAAACTTGTTAAATGCCTGCCCTTATTATATTGTAAATTGTATGTAAATAAATAACCGTGGAAGTGACTTTGTAAAGTAATTATGTGTTTTAGACTGTTTATATGTCGATCAATGTATAGCAGGGAATGCATTTTGTGATATTATACTAATATAAAGTAAAATATCAGTGTAGGCCTAATACTTGAGGCCTACCTTGGTAAATTTTTATAGATTTCATAACCTTATAAGTTATTATTTTGTATTTAACTATTTTTTACAGCAATAAATATTTAAGTTACGTTAATTAATTCATGTATTTATTTTATAGAACTTATGTTTACTTCAATTTCAAATTCAAAAATCTTTATTTATTGAAAAAGGGGTAATTATGCACTTTCTTGCCACCAAACAAATTTGGAACATTTTGCTTGAAATGGGTCTAGAATTGGCTGTATTTTCACGAGGTATGCTTTTTATTCCGCGGAAATAACGTATTTTACCGAAAAATTCTAAAAAACCAACATCACAAATTTTAGTATTTTTGTCATATTTTCGTTAATTTAAATGGTATTTTAATCATCTTTTTTTTATTTTGATGTGTTTTTTGCGCTGAATACAAATTTAAAAACTATTTTGGTCTATTACAAATATTTCTCGAGAAATGACAGAAAAACTACTATCGCGGTGGATCGCGATTAGCGGCCATTACGCGATCATTATAAACAACAACTATTAATCACAAAAACCTAATTCACCTATATTCCTGCCGGAATTACGGCCGGCAGGCAGTCACGGAGGCCAAACGCTCGAATTTAACGCAAATTACGAATTTTTGTTGAAAAAATAGACAATTAGGATAAATTAGGTTATGTTTGGTTATATCAGTAAAAAATGCATTTTCGAGCTGAAAAAATAATTGTACTACAAAACCAGTTATATATTTGTGTTCTGCATAAAAAAATACGAGAAAGTGAAAAAATTTGTCGAAAAATAACGATTTTTAAAAAAGTTGGTTTTTTTCATTATTGGATAAAAAACTAGTTTTTCGATTTTTCGGTAAAAAACGAGTTTTCCGCGGATGAAATCAAACTCCCCAAGTGATATAAATTCATTTTTCATCACTTTTTTAACATGAAATTGTATTTTCAGAGGTGGCAAGAAAGTGCATAATTACCGAAAAAGGTTTACATAATTTTGTATACATGATTTTGTTGTATACATACATACATACATAATTTACATAATTTTGTATACATGATTTTGTTGTATACATACATACATAATTTTCTTAATTTGACCATACAAAATAACTCAATTTTACCTAGTATAAAAATGAACTCTGTAGTGTTCATTGTAAATATTTAGTAAATGTTTAACCCTAACAACTTCATGCTTAAAACTTCAGTGGCAAAGCTGTTTTGACTGACTTTCAGACAACAAACAAAAACGTTCATACAGAGAGTAATATTATCAATACTATATCATGTTATATAATTTTAATTAGAGTTAAATTGTCATTAATTTCATACTAAACATGTAAAATAATATTAATTTAGGCTCATACCGTAACAATTTTGCTATACGTCTAGGCATGTAACAATTGTATTTATTTATTTATTCATAAGATGCCGATCGTCAAGATATGGGCAAATATGGATTTCGAATGAGTGTAGATGGGCGAATGTAGTCATTGTTACAAACTAAGGCCGACTATTCTATAGAAAGTGTCATTAATTAATAGCCCAATGACAAATGAACAGCCGGTGATTATCAGCTGATCCTTCTCAAAATGTATTGACTCTGATTGGGATCGAACTAAGAACCTTTAGCACATGAAGCTGGGATTGAACCAACTACGCTACCGACCAATTAACATATGATATATAATCATGGAAATGTAAATTTCAAAATGCCACTCCTTGATAAAATATAAATAATTTTGTTTCACAATAACATCAAATATACCGAAGAACTGAAATTTATTGATTTCAAAGTTCATACAACAATTAAAATATAATATAGCCTAATTCCAATTTGGGTAGGGCCTATTTATGCAGGTTCTTGCCACCAAACAAATTTGGAACATTTTGCATGAAATGGGTCTAGAATTGGCTGTATTTTCATGATTTATGTTTTTTATTCTGTGGAAACAACGTATTTTACCGAAAAATTCGAAAAACTAATGTCACAACTTTTAGCATTTTTGTCATATTGCCGTTAATTTAAATGGTATTTTAATCACTTTAAATTTTGATGTGTTTTTTTGCGCTGAATACAAATTTGAAAACTATTTTAGCCTATTACAAATACTTATCGAGATATAAAGGAAAAACTATTATCCCAATTTGCGGCCATTACGCGATCATTATATACAACAACTATTCATCACAAAACCGAATTCATCTATATTGCCGCAGGAGTGACGGCCGGCAGGCCGTCACGGAGGCCAAACACTTGAATTTAATGCAAATTACGAATTTTTGTTGAGAAAATAGACAATTAGAATAAGTTAGGTTATGTCAATAAAAATGCATTTTTCGAGCTGAAAAAATAATTTTACTACAAAACCAGTTATATATTTGTGTTCAGCATAAAAAAAAAAAAAAATAAATAAGAAATGAAAAAGTTGTCAAAAAATAAAGATTTTAAAAAAGTTGGTTTTTCACTATCAAATAAAAATTTTGTTTTTCGATTTTTCGGTAAAAAACGAGTTTTCCGCAGAGGAAATCAAACTCTTCAAGAGATATAAACTCATATTTCACCACTTTTTCAACATGAAATCGTATTTTCAGAGATGGCAAGTAAGTGCATAACTACCCCAATTTGTAACATTTTGTCTTATAGGAAATAGGCTGAGTAAAAAGAAAATATTCATACTTTAATGTAAAATTAAATATTTGGTTTTTTATAAATGTTTGAAATGGACGTTATGTTTTGAGCGATCAAAATTTACAAAAAAATTTACATTTCCAAAACAATATAACATTTAAAGTAGCCTATAGGCCCTACTATAAAACATCAACATATCAAAATATCGCAAATTTTAGAAGGTTTAGAATGAATAACTATTTTGTTGAATATAAGTAATAATTGTGTACAGTGTCTTGGAATTCCTAAAATGGTACCAATTTTCAATCATCACTTTTAATCGTACAAAAGCAGTATTTTGAAACATAATTCTATAATATATTGTAACATTTTATGATATAAACACTTTCACAAACACTCAAATAATAAATAAAAACACAAAATAATAAATGTTCACTTTTAATGTAAATTAACTATTTATGAACACAACATCGCATCAACAACAAGTAATGACAACAAAAGCAGATGAAGTTTATGTAGTCACAGGAGCGAAATTGTACTTTGTTTTGTCTGGCGATAGTCAACGAAGTAACATATAGTTGCCAGGCAACATGATAATCATTCAGCAACTCATACAGATTGTAATAGTATATAATAAAACATATACAATCAACAAACAAGTTATTTGTTTGAAAAATTGATTACAAATTAATAGAAAAATTCAATAATAAACTAGGTCAGAAAAAGAACCTTTACAAAAAATTCACTACGGTTAAACCATACGAGATTGTGAAATACAAACGCCAAATTTTAGATGCCTTTACTGGCATTCCATGGGTGGAATTGGAATTACCATAGCCGCAATAATAAGTTACCGGTGAATTTTTGAAAATGACCCAATTTCGTCATTTGATTAGCTTTATGAGCGGTGCAAAGTAAAAAATCAAAAGTTACAGTTTTGTTTTAATTTTTGTATTGTAAATACTCTAGTAGATGTTTCATACATGAAATAGCAACTATGAAATCTGTCCTTTCTAATGGTATATATAATTTTGCAATTCCAATAATTTATTACGTCACCAAAGTTACTTGAACTCATCAATTCACGATCAACCAATAATTGGTCGTTTATCGCTGTTAGGGTTAATTACTGTTTGCATGGGAGCAGTTGTTTAGCTTATGCATTGTTTGCCATTATAAATTATTTCTAGTAAATCTATTTTTCCCTATAAAAACTGATAAAATTTATAATAGCCTATTTTGGATTTCTCACGGTTCTTATTTTATTATCACTGCATTGTTTCCTAAGGGTATGCCTACCTCCTCCTTTTCGTGATCTATGAACAATTTCAAAATGTTAAGTACAAAAAACATTGAATGATTTTATTGTATAAGAAATTAGTTCAATAATTTAATGTAGCGCAATGAAATAACTTAAGTACTATTTGAGGCAGAATTTAATTTTCTTTACATATCAGAAGGTTTTTTGTTGATATCTGCAATAATAAACAAATGCCAGCTGAAAAACAAAAGTAAAACACAATTGCGAAGTTCAAATTGCCCGCCAGAGAGCAGTGACGCACGCTAACATTGTTTCTCTTTGACAAATTCTAGACGCTAACCATCTCGCCGGAAATGCGGGGTTTACAAATTAATTGACACGGTATTCCATTAGTGATTCCACGGCATTAGTATTATTTGTCTCTTAGCTCTCAAATAATGGATACGGTTTCAGTATAAAAATCTTTGCTTGCATTACTATTGTTATTTTCATTTAATACACTTTATTTCAATAAAAACCCGTAACAAATTATATTTGTACGTATTCGCAAGAAGATGTTCTACAAGAATATGTATAAGAAAAAAATCCCAAAAAGGTTTTTATAATTGCGTTTGAACTTTGCATTTTATTTTCATAATATTTTGTAAAAAACCATTCATATCTTATACATTTCTCTAAGATGCAATTTCCATAATTTTTCCAATCTGATACTGTACATAATTTATGTTCACAATTATATGTACTACAACGACATATACAGATGAAAGTAATCTAATACACCATTTATTCTTTAATTGAACATAATATCGGAAATTTAACAAAATTGTTTGTGCTATCAGTAATACTTTTGTTATCTTCGCACATAGTAAAATATTTATACTTACTTCATAGTATAAAGTACTTTTGTAATCCATAGTAAATTTGTTTCTACAAAACACATATTTTCTCATAAATTTATTGCTGTTGCAATTGTGTATAACATACATAAAAGTTTAGAACTAAACAAATTTTCAAATTGTTGTTTTTTCGATAAAAATCATTTCCAACTTCTTATTTATTTTTTATTGGAAATCATACAAAATTACTGGATACTATTTGGCAAAAAAATACTGTAGTTACTTTTTGGCTATCTTAGAATCGTTCCTAAAAATTACAAACTGAGATCAAAACAGACAATGTCAAAAATGGGCTGTACATAATGTGTTAACGATGGTGCATTATATGAAATAAGGTAAGAGGCCTATTTCATGTATTCCATTTCAAATTATTAGAAAAGCCCAAGTGAATGGAATCAAAGTGGTAAAAACTAGTTAATTGGGTTTAGAGTTATGCCCTAATTTAGATAGTTTGAAAAATAATTTTGCAAGAAAGAAAGTCGTCAGGTATTTATGCAGTTTTGTGACACCTGAGGAAAAAATTAATTTGCCAAGAATCGGTAATATTTTCTTAATGCGTAAATCACCTTTTTTACCGAAAATTTGTACTAAAAACAATTACACGACTTATTTACAATTTCATAATCCGAGTTGGACCATTACTGATTGCTATGAACACTATGTTTATGTGGCTGACATTTTGAGTACATTCAGCACTTACTTCAGGATGACACGTACACTGCTTTTCAATCTACAGAGAATGTGAAACCAGACTGTCACTGTCTCTATGCTCTTAGGACCTCTAATTTTAAACGCAGGAATTTCTTACCATTGTTGTTCTAGAAGGGCCTTAGGTGGATATGGAATGTCCGGGAGGCAGACCCAGGTATGCAACAGTTTTTTTTTGCATATTCTGTGGCCGGTTGACTTGGAATTATGTCTTTACATGTTATCTAGCCAACTGATTTAAAACTATTTTTACACATAGGTAATTTATTTATCATGGGCAGCCAAGATTCATAAACTTTAATTCCTCCATTAGAATTTAAATTATAAGAATATTTTTTCCGTTCTATTACCTCTGATTTTTCTTTTAAAATTGTACTGTATGGGGGCCAGAATGGTAGTCTCGTTAACTAAAATCAAATGTTTTGTTTCAGTGGAGTGCTTCGCCACTTTGAAAAATAGCAATCAGAAACGTTCCAACCAGAATTACGATATTGTAAATAGTTTGAATACTGACCGTAAAATCTCCATGTATGAAAATATTTGTATAAAAAAATGACAGAAAAGTGTATTTTCACACCCATCTTCTATTTATTCATATATTTTAATGTTTTCCTTCCAAACTGACTTCAAAAAAGATAAAAACCCATTACTAAAAGTGTGTAGATATGTACTAAAAGTATTGTAATAAAAAGCATCTTAAGTACAAAAATATAGCCAATTCTTTACACCTTTCAAATAAAGTTTTCAAATGTATTTACGTAGGAGGAAACTGCATGATTACCCAATTGGTAATTGATATGTCTGGTTAGAGATTTGTATTGGCCAGTCTGCTTATTTCTTGTTCCACCTGCTGTTTTATATATCAGCTGCTTATTTTTTCATATAGCATTAGACTATTCTCAGGAGATGGTAAGGTACACCAAGTCAGTTCAGCATGTAATCCCACCTGGCTAAGTTGAATGTATTAACATGACCAGCTTCTGTAAGCAATGGGTTTTTAATGTATTTATGACCTGTTGTACCTCACTAGTAGTGGATTCAGACCAAGAATCCGTATGGAAACAAAGTGTTTAAGATCCTGTTCAACTGCAAGGCACTCATCAAGGTGTGCTGAACATGCTCAAAGCTTATTCATAACCACAAGCTACCACCCCCTAAGGATCATTTGAAATATTGTTCCTGAAGGTCTCCAAGCAGGCAAATTTGCTTTGAAGACCGTTCACTTCAGATATCATTTACCGGCTGTAAACTCCTTCATCACTTCCATTCCCCTCCCAAGCTACCTGAGATGAGGTACTTCCTCCGGAGCTCCGGTCCTTCAACCACCATATAATAGAGCTCGGTAGTTTTTCATAGGACCTGCCATTTCCAGGATGCTGTAATTGTTACTTTCCGTTCCTCAAGCCTCAGTCCAATAATATTTATACATGATTTATGAGGTTGTGGCCTGCAACTTGTGCAGCTACAGCAAACAAATAATCTGAGAGCAATAAAATACTCAATATTAGTTTTAAAATTATGTTGAGAACAATTTTAAACAAGAAGAGGGAATTAAGGATTCAGTTGGGTGAGTTCCAAGTCATGCAACATATAGAATATATTCTTGTGGCCCATTACATTTATTGCCTTTTTTAACTTTAACACTTATTTTTTAACAGCACTGATCAACTCCTTATACTAGCACATTGCAAAACTTTGATCATATAATTTAAAGAAAGAAGAAAGAAAGTCAATTAATTTCCCTTTTTAAGTTGACATAAATCAAGTTAAGCATTTAACATGGAGGAAAAAAGGTTTAGTTAGGCTTTTTGCCTTTGTGTAAAACTAATCAAATAAACAGTATATTATGATTTAATGAGACGGATAATCTTACAAAAGGTACATAACGTATAAATGTGTAAAATAATTATTATAATAAAATAAAAATTTATATCCTATACTAAAGGAAATAATTCGTTAGAAATTGACTATTACACCGAAAAATCATAAAAAAAGATAACATATTCGAATAAAAGTAGAAAATAAATATAAATTATTAAAATAAAGAAAGTGTGTAGCATGAGATTTAATTTTAAAATATATACAGTATATTAATTACTTATTTATATAAGGGTTTGATGCCATTGGATGGAGTCAAGTAGTGTATTATTGGTTACGGAAGTAAAGCAAAGAAGTTACGAAGTCAAAGTAGATTAAAAAGTTAAGTAATTATGTTGTCAGGCGTAGATCGACTTGAGGAGGTCCTCTACGTAATCACAGCCGGCCCCTAACATCCGGCCTATACCACCGTATGTGCAAGGATGGGTGGGTGGGCCAACACTATCGTACATGTGTGGGTGGGTGTCAACATAGATTAAAGTACAAAATTATCAGTGTGGTTTGATTTAATTTTTTATATAATAATAACAAACCGTTATAGTTTTGGTTTCCTTGCAGACTATGCGTTCAGAAGAGGATTTCCAGGTGAAATTCAGGTTTGGTTCTCCAAGTTTGGTAGGCTTTGGAGAAATGTTTCAAGATGAGTTTCGGAGTCATGATCTGGACTGATTTGCATAGTCTTCCCCATGTGAGTACTTAACTAACAGCATGCTTACCTTTATGTTTCTTTCCATTGTTGAGCAATCATTTGTCTTTCAGCTATCAAGAAATCAACTCTCAACAGAAATATTGTCTACCTGAACAGAAAAATACTAATATATTTCATTAGTACAAGTATATTATGAGTAAATACAGGGTGGCGCAAAAAGAACGCATGGATTTGAGTAACCTAGTACCAGTGGAGGGGAGCGGTCAGTGACCGCTGAGCGACGCCATTTTGTTGGTTGAAGCGTCCAGTTTTAGTAGCAATGGAGCAGTGGAACGTGCAGCATCGCGTGTTCGCTGTTGAACACTATTTCAAATCAAATGAATCTGTCATCACTGTTCAACGAAAATTTCGTTTACAGTTTAATGTCGCGCGTAATGGTTCGGTACCTGATCGCAACTCGATACTTCGTTGGGTTAACTCGTTTCGTACAACAGGATCAGTGTTGAAGAGTAAATCGACTGGTAGCCCTCGTACGGCGCGAACTCCGTAAAATGTTGAAAGTGTCAGAGCCTCAGTTCTTGAAAGTCCTCACCGCTCGACTAGACGGCGTGCTCCGACCTTGGGGACATCACGTCGATCGCTACAGCGCATCCTGACTTGTGAGTTACAATTCCACCCTTACAAGATAATGATTGTTCAGAAGCTCCATCAACGTAATTTTCACGAACGAAGAGTTTTTTGCGAGAGAATGCTTGATGTCAATGAGAATGCGTTGGAAATGACAATAATGTTGTAATGCTGAGTGATGAAGCTCATTTCCACTTGAATGGCTCAGTAAACAAGCAGAATTGCCGCTATTGGGCAGCTCACAACCCACAGGAAATGCATCAAAAACCACTGCATTGTCCTAAAGTTACAGTATTGTGTGGGGTCTCTAAAATTGGCATCGGACCTTATTTTTTTGAAGAGCGTGACCAAACAGTCACTGTTAATTCTGAACGATACGTGACAATGCTACGCACATTTTTGTAGCCAAATCTTGAAGCTTTGGGGCTCGATATGGAACAAACATGGTTTCAACAGGATGGAGCCACAGCCCACACGAGTAATCAATCTATGGCTGTCGTTTGAGGAATGTTTCCTGGTCACGTGATTTCACGTTTCGGCGATCTCCATTGGCCTGCACGTTCGCCAGATTTGACTCCTTGCGACTTCTTTTTATGGGGACACCTGAAATTCAAAGTTTATCGTCGTAAACCTTGTTCAATCGAAGAATTGAAAGCTGCAATAAGTGAAGAAATTGCCGCTGTATCACAGGACACTTTGAACAAAGTTATGGAAAACTTTAAAGAGAGACTTGCAATGTGTATTCATGCAGAAGGACGCCATCTTTCTGATGTTATTTTTTAAAATTAGTTAATTGTCTTATAATTATTAACACCCAACTCTCAAATTGGGTTGTTTGATAATTGTTTTGGTGCAATTAAAATTTTGGTGTGATTAAAATTAACCAGCTTATAGCCTTTTAAAATCCATGTGTTCTTTTTGCGCCACCCTGTATATTTCATTTTACATTACTCATAATATTTTAATACAGTGGTAAATAACAATAATTAACAACAATAACTAAGCAGTGGTTTGATAAAAATTTCTTCGCAATGAATATGTTTACCAATAACTCTTCGCAAAGGGTCAGAACCAGCCGTGGATTGTTAACCAAAAATCTAATTTGAAAGCAGGTTTCTGTAAGATAAAATATTTTCGTTCGATTTACTTTTTCATCATCAGATAAATTAATTTGAACATCAGACAAATATTCATAAAAAATCTAATAAATTGAATTTTTCATAATTCCGATTTAATAACTACTCTTTTTGAACATTATTATAGAACAAGAAATGCCTTCATGTTAGTGTCCAGGTCCTTAGAATAGTTGTAAACAATGTGAATTCTTTCTGCCTGGCAAATGTTTTATATCGCAACATACCTAGGGAGATAAGGGATCTAAACAGCACTGTCAGTCACAGTGTGTATCTGCCTGGCTGTTAGGGGCCAGCCGTGATTACGTAGAGGACCTCCTCAAGTCAATCTACGCCTGACAACACGGTTACTTAATTTATTACTCTACTTTGACTTCGTAACTTCTTTGCTTTACTTCCGTAACCAATAACACACTACTTGACTCCATCCAATGGCATCAAACCCTTATTTAAATAAGTAACTAATATACATTTTAAAATTAAATCTCATGTTACTCACTTTCTTTATTTTAATAATTTATTTTTATTTTCTACTTCTATACGAATATGTCATCTTTTATAATGATTTTTCTGTGTAATAGTCAATTTCTAACAAATTATTTCCTTTATTATAGGATATACATTTTTATTTTATTATATTAATTATTTTACACATTTATACGTTATGTAACTTTTGTAAGATTTCCGTCTCATTAAATCATAATATAGTGTTTATTTGATTAGTTTTACACAAAGGCAAAAAGCCTAACTAAACCTTATTTCCTCTATGATAAATGCTTAACTTGATTTATGTAAAATTAAAAAGGGAAATAAATTGACTTTCTTCTTTCTTTAAATTATATGATCAAAGTTTTGCAATGTGCTAGTATAAGGAGTTGATCAGTGCTGTTAAAAAATAAGCGTTAAACTTAAAAAAAGGCAATAAATGTAATGGGCTACAAGAATATATTCTATATGTTGCATGACTTGGAACTCACCCATCTGAGTCCTTAATTCCCTCATCTTGTTTAAAATTGTTCTCAACATAATTTTAAAACTAATATTGAATATTTTATTGCTTTCAAATTATTTGTTTGCTGTAGCTGCACAAGTTGCAGGCCACAATCTCATAAATCATGAATAAATATTATTGAACTGAGGTTTGGGGACGGGAAGTAACAATTATAGCATCCTGGAAATGGCAGGACCTATGAAAAATTACCGAGCTCTATTACATGGTGGTTGAAGGACCGGAGCTCCGGAGGAAGTACCTCATCTCAGGTAGCTTGGGAGGGGGGATGGAAGTGATGGAGGAGTTTACAGCCGGTAAATGATACCTGAAGTGAACGCTCTTCAAAGCAAATTCGCCTGCTTGGAGACCTTCAGGAACAATATTACAAATGATCCTTAGGGGGTGGTAGCTTGTGGTTATGAATAAGCTTTGAGCATGTTCAGCACACCTTGATGAGTGCCTTGCAGTTGAACAGGATCTTAAACACTTTGTTTCCATAAGGATTCTTGGTCTGAATCCACTACTAGTGAGGTACAACAGGTCATAAATACATTAAAAACCCATTGCTTACAGAAGCTGGTCATGTTAATACATTCAACTTAGCCAGGTGGGATTACATGCTGAACTGACTTGGTGTACCTTACCATCTCCTGAGAATAGTCTAATGCTATATGAAAAAATAAGCAGCTGATATATAAAACAGCAGATGGAACAAGAAATAAGCAGACTGGCCAATACAAATCTCTAACCAGACATCAATTACCAATTGGGTAATCATGCAGTTTCCTCCTACCTAAATACATTTGAAAAATATTTGAAATGTGTAAAGAATTGGCTATATTTTTGTACGTAAGATGCTTTGTATTACAATACTTTTAGTAAATATCTACACACTTTTACTAATGGTTTTTTTTTTACATATTTTTTAAGTCAATTTGAACAGAAAACATTAAAATATATGAATAAATAGAAGATTGGTCTGAAAATATATTTTTCTGTCATTTTTTTATACAAATATTTTCATACATGGAGACTTTATGGTCAGTATTCAAACTATTTACATTATCGTAATTCCGGTTGGAACGTGTCTGATTGCTATTTTTCAAAGTGGCGAAGCACTCCACTGAAACAAAACATTTGATTTTAGTTCACGAGACTACATTCTGGCCCCCATACAGTACAGTTTTAAAAGAAAAATCACAGGCAATAGAAAGGAAAAAAAATTCTTATAATTTATATCCTAATGGAGGAATTAATGTTTATGATTTTTGGCTGCCCATGATAAATAAATTACCTTTGTGTAAAAATTGTTTTAAATCAGTTGGCTAGACAACATGTAAAGACATAATTCCAAGTCAACCGGCCACAGAATATACAAAACCCTGGGTCTGCCTCCCGGACATTCCAGACCCACCTAAGGCCCTTCTAGAACACTGATGGTAAGAAATGCCTGTGGTTACAATTTGAGGAACATTTAAACAACTACCTTCTCATGAAGAAGCATTTTTGTTTTAATGTACTCCTTGAATACATAAAAACGTCAGTACATTTTTAATACCTAATGGCTTTTGGTGGCAACAGTTTTAGTCTAGCATTATAAGAGTTTTATGTATTTGATGAAGTGTATGATGAATAATGACTTTATTCACCAATTGTTGTTACATATTAGAAAATAAGTCCTGCATTTCAGAAAGGTTAAACTGGTTGTTGCGTGTATGCGTTTTCGTTTATAATAAACATATGTTAATAACAATGATGTATAAAATTAATAATAACCTACAATATGTTTATTTGATGTACTATTCAGAAATAATCTGTTTTAAAGTAATCTGTGTTTGTGTCTAGATAACCCCTGATGTTGAGGAGGACAAATACATCCTAAATGTTGTTAGTACAGACTTTAAAGAAGAATGGATTGGTTCTAATGAATAGAAATCTATAAAGGATAATGTCAGTGCTCATATCTTATTCGTTTATAATTATACTAATAACGATAATATTACCTTTGCTTGTGGTGTTCTTCAGGTTTAGGTATGGGGTTCTCTAACCCTCATACAAAACTAAAGTTATTTCTTTATGTAAGAAGGAAGTATGCCCTCATTAACCTCCCTATCAGGGCCATTATCAAAACATCATTTAAACATTTTGCTACATTATGTAAGACAGCACAATACAAAGTTAATGTAGGGACCCTTTCTAAAGATATTCTCACACAGTTATCAATTATGGGAAACTTTTTAAACTGTCCAAACACTCTTTCTACATTTAACCTTTCTCCTGCATGTAACATGTTGAACCTCTTTGTTCAGGATTTTGGGGAGGTTTAAATGGCATAATGAGATAAGGCGATATGCCATATCCTGAGTCCCCAAGTAGACATGCAGCGCCATCATATTTGGAAAATGTGTTTTTTACATTCTTTGTCCACTCTGCCCTGATACTAGTAATTTTTTTCACAGGCATCACACGTTGCTTGTACATTGATGGTTGTATATCCCTACCTATACACGTATTCATCATAAAATCTCCCGGGCTTTAAAATTTCTATTGTGTACAGTAGGGGTATACGAGTAGTGATTTTTGAGTTCGAGCCAAGTTGAGTCGAGTAGTTGGCATTTTTTCGAGTATCAAGTATTTTGAGCGAGTATTTACAGATGGATTTCCTGTTAACCCAAGAAAACTATAAAAGGCAGACACCATCCTAAGCCTATGTTAAGTTTCGCCAGATTCGTAAATATATACATCTAAACTGAACACAATAATTTTGATTTGTTGTTTTTAACTGTAACATTTGATAAATAAAACTGTTTACTTCCTGCCTTCCAATATTTTTATGTGGCATTGTTTTGTTCAACCTTTTTCCTTTTTTCTTAACTAATATGATGTAAGAAATTTAAGAAAGTATGTTATTAATTGAAACAACGGGGATTATAAAGATTTAATTTGTTCACTCATATCACAGATCAGATTTTCTATACTAGCCAATTATACTGTTTCACAGCCGGCCGATATGTTTATCTGGTGGTTCAGTTCAAAGTGTACCATGAAAATGTAGCGAAGCTTGTTGGTAAAAGTGTAACCAACCAAACTGATGCTAAAATTCAGGCGTCATCACCAAATGCAGCAGTTTGCTCTCAGAATTGCCTCCTCTCAACAAAAAAACTGATTATGTACACGCCAAGAAGAGTGGATCTGTATTCTATGGGTATTTAATTCAGTAATAACAAGGTTATAAACCGGAAATAAGATGTGAAATATATAATCACATTTGAAAATGTGGATGACAAAGACTGTAGTTCAATTGATTGATAGTAATAACTAAACCGATTTACTAAAATTAACTTTTAAAGTATTTAGGATGAATTAGTTTTTAAATTATGATTGGTAATGGAATGTGTGCAACTTGGAACTACTTCGATACATGAGGCTATACTGAACAACAGATAAATAATCATGTCATAATGAGAAATTCATGAAAACCTGGCGTAATCGAATGAAAACCATAGACGTAATCTGCTAATATAATAGGTCTACCCAATATTGGTGACGAATTGCCGTCTGAAATATCACCTAAGTTCCAACTATTGATACAGTCAAGATTGTGGGCAGCTAAATTATAAACTTATGAATAAAAAACGAGACGTTTAATAAGGCTTCGGTTCAATAACAATTATTTTCCGAATCTCTAAATTCGTCGTAGTTTGTTTAGAAAAGGTCTTCCAACATGTTTCTCTCCCTCTTGGGTTGATTTGTGATTGTTTTACAGTTTACATTGACGTCAATGTGAACAGGAAACCGTTAAGTGAGTTTACGAATCAAAATTATCGTAGTTTACCACCTTTTACACTCCAATTGTGTTATTGTCTAACCTAGACAGAAAACTGTTAAATAATTTGACGGAAAAAATATCGTATACGCAAATGTTACACACAGTTTTGGCGATCTAAGGTGTTTACGGAATAATAAATAATAGACGTTCGCAACGGATATATACTCGTATATATCTATTTTTATTTGACAGAAAATAAATCAATAATGTTGTGTCACACGCGCTAGAACGCCATTTCCATATTTTATATACTATGATAGGGTATTTTCTTACGTCAAATCATTGGACGATTTCCTGCTCAGATTAAAAAACAAAATAGACCTCTATCGACTTCCGAGAAATATACGATAATTTCAGTTCCGAAAAGGATCTGAAAGGTTCCTTGCACGTACGTATACCACAACCAAGATGGACTTTCGCCCAGAAAAGATAGGAAGTTCAATTCTTGGGATGTAAAGTGACCCGTTCTTGGGACCCTTTTAATTGAGCAATATTATTAATATGAACGAAAATATGCATAATTTCCACGGTGTACAAACCATTAGATTTGTATCAGTAACAGGTCTTTTTGAGCGTATTGAACCGGATCTCTCGTCCCCTTTCTTGAGTCATAAAGACACTAACTAGCACTTTTGTATTATTCACGCTATTTTAGGTTAGGTTACAAGTGACTAGTAGACTCAGACAACCAACATGTGTGATCGCTACTACTGTAATTATTTACTGTGATCGCTACCTTCTCAGATCTGTTATTCACTTTGAATTGAACTAGTTCAAATCATAATGAACGAAGTTGTTCACTACGTTGACTAGTTCATTTGACTGTCGTCGTGTACTACCTATTCTTAGGCGAATTGTTTAGTTCATAATTACGCTGACTGTAGTATGAAAATAAAACACAAGAAAGCACACATTTTTTATTCATAACTTATAAAACTGTTTACTCTTAAAACTAAATTAAGATGTAAATCTGATATTTCGTGAAATACAACTACTCGATCGAAGTTTCGAGTACTTGCACATCTCTAGTGTATAGTCAAGAGCTTACAGGGATATGATAATGTGATTGCCAAAAACGCTGTGCTTCAATTATTTCCTCTACAGAAATGGAAATTTCAAATCATGGGCTTTAGCCAAAATATGGTCCACAACATAATGGATGGTTTTGCAAGCCGTAGATAGATCAACACCAATATCCAATGCCACGCTACTTTGGAATCTAGAGTCAGCAATTGATCTCAATAAGATTTAAACCTATTTCTCTGAGTTAAAGCTCCACTGTGTTTCTCCAGTAATGGGCAAAAACTCATGTGTTAAAAAATCTACATTCCCATCCTCAAACCGAAGAAGTTGTTTTTCACTGACTAAATGCCACTCACAGGTAGACCTTGGCTCATGAACCTGCATGAACATAGCCATGACAAATACTGAAAGCAAAGCATAGTATGACTGGTACCAGACTACAGAAATTCAATGTTGTTACTTCTCTAAAGGAGTAGGAGCAAGTTTTTAATCACATCAATTTAAAGTAACTACTACTCCATCTACAAGTATTTGGAGTTATTACTACCCTCACGTTCTTATTCACTTGAAACAAAGTAAATACTCCAAAATATGCAAAAAGGAACAATTGCTACTTTTTATACACTTCACTCAATGGCTCATGGTGCCCATTCTCCCACCCAATAGACATATATATTACCATATGGCTCACAGTACTCATCCTTCCACCTAATGGACACACATGGCTTATGGTGCCCACTCTCCCATCCAGTGGACATGTATAGCTTACAATACCTATCCTTCCACTCAACAGACACATGACTCATGGTGCCCACACTGACTCCCATCCAATGGGCATATATGGCTCACAGTACATATCCTTCTACCTAATGAACATACATGGCTCATGGTGCCCACTCTCCCATCCAATGGACATATATGGCTCAGAGTACCCATCTTTCCACCTAACGGACACACATAACTCATGGTGCCCACATCCAATAGACATATATGGCTTACAGAACTTATCCGTCCACTCAACGTATATACTCAGCTTACAGTGACCATCTAACTTTTATACATGGCTTATAGTTGGCACTCTCCCATCCAACAGACATACTCACAGTGCACGTCCACCTACTTAATGCACACTCACGGATAACAGTATCCACTCTCCTACCTAACAGCTCATGATATCACCCCTCTCCCATTTAACATATTCAGTGTTAAGGCTGTATTTTCATTTTCACCAAGTGTGGCTGCATATATAAATTAAAAACTTACCCTAATGGCTGAATTTTTTTGTCAAAAACTCATTTTTGTGGTTTTGTAGTGTCAATTTATGACTGTCAGTAGTAGTCTGTATATGTGGAAGGCTAAAACAATCTAATTTTTATGTATGGCCGCCTAGTCGGCCATCAGCCTCTGGTGGACCATTTTGCCGAAAAACTAATGTCCAATATTTTTTACACCACTTTATTTTGTAATAAACTAGTTAGTAATATAAGGAATGAAGTAAAACAAAATAAAAAGATTCAATACTACTATTATCAGGACCATTTCTAACTTTTCTTCGCAATTTTTATAAACTGAGATAAATTTGTCAAAACTTGCTACAGAATACAATTAAGATTGGTCAGGGTGTTTTTAGAACATAAATACAGCATTTTTAATTTTTCCTTTATTGCAATACATTTACGTCTTTTTTCTTAATTTTATTCGTAATGTTTCGAAAAACCAAATTAAAAACAGTAATAGAAACTCCAAAAATAACTGTAACCAGAAACTGAAAACCATGTCCTACTCGCAGGATACCTACTCTCAGAAGTGTGGGACCTACTAGCAAGCAAATTCAATGAGCGATGACTGATTGAATAATGTGAGTGAGGCAGTATAGCCGACTAGACGGCCATCAGCCACCACCGGAGACAACCACTTGGGCGATTAGACGGCCACGTAGCCACTGGTGGTCGGACGGCGTGGCCGATTTTACGGCCACGAAGCACTGAATGTGTTAATAGATACTCATAGCTCAGCGTTTTGCTCACCCAACCAATGTACACACATGGCTCAAAGTGTAAGTCTATATAGATTGATGACTTTGTCCTGCCTCTATGTTTTTGAGGTGGCTTTGCTCCACTGGTACCATTGTTCGATAACTTAGGGTGGAAACTTTTAATACTATTATACTGAATTCAGAGACTCATTTAGAATCCAGCCACACAGAACTGGAACCTTTGAACAACTACCATCTCAGTATAGGGCTGCCATTGTTGATGTCTTCCTTGAATATACATAAAAACGTCAGCAAATGTAAAACACTTCAAGGCTTGAATAAAACATATTTTGGTGACGAAAGCTGCATACAGAGTTACTCAGTTTTTCAGTTACTTATGGAGACACTAAAATTTCAGAATACCCTTACTAGAACGGATTGAATTGAACAATAGTGTTACGAATAATGTATTTGTTGAAATGTTTGACTGTAGAATATTTGGTGGACATTTAGTATAGTGCATACTTATTATATAGTCTAGAACTGTCTATAGCATTAAAAGAGTTTTATTAATTTGATAAAGTCTTGCATTTTATAATTGTTAACCTGATTGTTGGCTATGTTCCTTTTCATTTATTCCAAGGTTGTGTTAATCGCAGTGATGTATATTTAGAATAACCTACAATATATTTATTCAGAAACCATCTGTGGTAAAGTAATCTATCTATGTCTAGATAACCCCTGATCTTGAGGAGGACAACCACTTTGTAGATGTTGCTAATATAGAGGGGAAAGAAGAAAGGAATGTCCTAATGAAGAGAAATCTTTAATGGATGAGGTCAGTGCACAACTTGTTTGCTTATATATTAATAATAATGATAGTGCCTTTACCTCGTGTGTTTTTCAGGAGTTTTGGTATGGCATTTTCTAACCCTCTTGCAAAACTAAAGTTGTTTCCATATGTATGAAGGTTAAAGTTAAACTACTAATTTAAACTAGTACTAAAGTTAAGGTACTAGTATTTGGCTGATTACAGTTTTTTTCAGTTCAGTGCCAGTTTGGTGCTTTATTCAAATTGGTTCTTAGTGTCAGTAATTTTTGAATATGTGACAGAAATCTCTGTAATATCAGTACTTTCTCACACGCAAAACCCCAAAAAACTAATATTTTTTTAAAAATTAAAGATCTTGCGAAATAATAGCTTTTAGAAAGCTTAGGATATTGATATTGAATTATCTTCTTTATTGGTAAATCAAATCAAATTCATTTTATTGTCATAAAAATCATACAATTCATGGACTAAGTCTTGTTGTAGCTCATTACAGTAGCCAAGTCTAGTCTAAAGTAAACAATAAAATATTACAATACAGTAATATGTGTGTACTGTTTCTAAATTAAAACAAAAAAACACTATAACAGTATAGAATTTGTACAAAAAAAAATCATTTACAACAGTTCATTTACATAAATCATAAACATAAATCATTTATCATAAAACATAAATCATTTACAAAAATATTAACAAACAGAAAAAAAATTATAATAGTTTTACTAATAGGCTCTTAAATTTAATAAATTTTAAAATGTATAAAGAATGTTTTGTTGTTTACTGTTTGGTATTAAATTAAAAATCCTAGGTTTAACATATAAATATATTCATCTTAATAAAGCGGAAAAGTAAATTTGAATTAAAAATTATTATTTTTTTTCATCGGCCTGCAGTTTTACTTTAATTGGTTTGTTAATAAATGTTAATAAAAGTAGTTTTTTGTATTTTATTGTTGTGACTTAACAAGGCAGTAAACCGAACTTGAACTGTCTTATTCATAATATTGTTGAATTTAAGAAAGCATTAAACTGTACGATCACTTTATAGTAAAAATTATTAATAATGAATATTATCTTTAAGTACATTAAAAAGTTAATTGGGGAGATTTAGATTAACTCCTGTGTTGAATTAAATGTCAGAATTAAAATATGTACAGAAGATTACAAGTTATTAATATCAATGAGCTAAGTCATATAAACCGGAAAATGAATAAAGTACTTTATTTCATTGGTATTCTTTTAAACATAAAAAAAAAATCATTAACTTTTTCATTTTTTGTGGAATGAAAAGTAAAGACCCAGGTTTTTTTGGTAAAACATTCAATTCAATAGTTTGGAAGTTACTTGTCCTTTCTTCTTGTGTTGTAAAAATTATTTGGTTGGTAAATGTCATCGTCTGTTAGTTTATTTTTTTTTTAACGAGAACTGTGTCCAAAATGTATTGCCCATACACTGTCAACATTATTAACTCTTCAAAATGTTTCCTAACTGATTAGCCACATTGGTAACGTCTCAATTATGGGGTTGGTATGGTTTGACTCAGCAATTAAATTCTGGATATTTGTGGTGAGGACATCTGTGCTTGTTTGTTCAACGCTATTAGTACCTGCTGTTGTTAACCTTTGCTGAGCCAACGACATCAGCTCACGTCATCATAGAAAATGCTTTAAGTGCCAATGACGTACGTTATTATACGCAGCAATATATTTTAAATTTTATTTTGACTCTGAGCATTTTGATCACCATTATACATATTTAGTAACATAGCCCAGTGCATGAAGTTACGTTTATAAACAGTACGACAAAATGGCGGGCCGCCCATTGACTCGCATAACGCCCAATGCCAACGACGTCCCCTCACGTTGTGTGACTGACAGTCTGCACTCTGCAGTTTGGAACTGCGCGATACAGCAACTTTACTGCATTTGGTCTTTTATGTTTTTACATTTATATTTTACAATTTATTTATTATTACATGTCATATTAAATGCCAATGACAACTAATCAAATGTTGTAAATTACATCAGTTCATATCTTTTTTCATTTTATTGTTATGTATTTTCTTATGTTTTCAATTTCATACTGTTTATATATTTTTTAAATTTACTCATTGATATTTATATAATAGAACTTATGTGGCTTTTATAGATGGTAACAGTTAACAACATATTAGCACTTGTAAATAATGTACATGCACACTTTTTTATTCACACGTTTTACATAGTTTTATTCTTTACATTTATGGAACATTTTTTTTACATTTATATAATATAATTTATATAATTATATTAGTACAGTTTACACAAACAACTGTCCAAAAATTTTTGGAGGTTGTAAAATTTGTAGTTTATACCTTTTATCATTTATCAGTATATTCACTTTTATTTATGCAACGTTAAAGGTAAAAATGATATGATTAAATCAGGTTTCTCTTGAAGAATCATTTTAAGCTCAGGATCTGATTGTTGAGCCGTTGCAATTTCATCAAAATCTATAATTGAGGGTAATGCAAACTCTTGTATCCAAGAAAGTGTATCAGCACTGGGTTTTGACTACCAGGCAAATACTTGATGTCTGTAGTGAATTGGCTGATGTATTTGAGATGATGAGCTCTCCTAGGGGACGCAGCATCTTTCTCTTGAACAAAAGCACAGATCAATGGACGATAATCAGTGAAAACTGTAAACTCCCAAGTAAATACTGAAAATGAGGAATAGTTAGGTATATCGCTAAAATCTCTTTATCATACGTACTGTACTTTGTCTGAGGGGCATTCAATTTACAAGAAAAGTATTTTAGAGGTTGCATCTCCCCATTAATAATTTGGTGAACAGCCCCTCCAACGGATCGGTCTGATGCATCAGTCATGATGACTAGAGATGTCGACATTGATGGATGAGCAAGTAGAGTAGCCTTAGAAAAAGCATTTTCAACTGCAGAAAATGCTTAAGTCATGTGATCAGTCCAATGAACAAGTCGAGGATCCTTTTTTTTTTTTTTGCAGTTAGAGATTACTTGATTAAGAGGAATTTCAAGTTCAGCTATGTGTGGGACAAATCTATGATAAAAGTTAACCATGCAAAGAAAATTGTGAAGTTCACCAATAGTCTTGGGTTGTAGGAACTCAAAAATGGGTTGAACACGACCTAGAAGAGTTTAATTCCATCTCTTGAAATGTAATGACCAAGGAATTCAATTGCTTTCACTCCCAGAATGTATTTCTTTAGGTTAATCTTTAGACCATATTGCTCCAATCGTTTGAAGAGTTTGTCGAGATGACGCACATGTTCTTCTTCGTTCGTAGAATGCATCAAGAAAATCATCTAGATAAGCAAATCCAAAATCAAGGCCATTAATCACTTCATATGCGAACCTTTGAAAAGTAGCAGCTGCATTACAAAGACCAAAAGGCATGAGTAAAAATTCAAATAATCCAAAAGGTCTATGTTTTTGGTATATCTGCTGTATTAACTGGGAATTGATTGTAGGTTCGTTGAAAATTGATTTTACTAAAGATAGTAGTGCCATGAAGAAATGACTATTGTAAATGAGAGATCGGGTAACGGTCAGGCAGAGTAACTGGATTCAAACGCCTATAATTACTACATGGTCTCCACGAGTTATCTTTTTTGGGTACAAGGGGAAGTGGACTAGCCCAGTTACTATTTGACGGACGACACAGTACAAGCTGAACCATTTTATTAAACTCCGTCTTTGCTGCTTATAGTTTATCAGGAGACAACCGACGAGGAGTGCAGAAAACTGGGGGACCATTGGTCTCAATGGAATGGAAGGTTTGGTGCTCTAATGTAGATGTAGAATCTGAATCATTAGGGTACTTCTATAATAGTTTCCAATATTGTGATGATCCATCAATTGATGACAACTGAAGCGATGGTGCAGGGATTTATGGCATCCCTGAGGAAAGTAATGAAAACATTTTTAGTGTTATTCGTCGTTTGGCACATGCTTTGCGGTTTCCTGATTGGACTGATAATCGTATCGATGCTGTTCACCGGATGGGTCGAGGAAACGCTGAAAATCCTAGACCTATTATAATCAAATTTGCCCGCCGTATTGATAGGGATGAGTTTTACAGCAAGAGAAAGGTGAGGACAAACTTCAAGGCCACAGACTTGGGATACAGTAGCGAAAACCGCATATTTGTCAATGAGTCCCTGACAGCCGCCAACAGAGAGCTGCTAAGGATCACTCGGGAGGCTGCGAGGAAGAAAAATTACAGTCAAGTGTGGACGTCCAATTGTAACATCTTTGTGCGGAAGGAGAAGGGGAAGTCACCAGCAATCAAGATATCTTCATCTCGAGATTTAGACACTTTGTAAACAACATGAATTGGTTTCCTACTCAATTTAGTCTGGTAAGCTTTGATATATTTTTAAGCATGAATAGTATTTATTACATTATTTATTATTTTAATAGGTTGTCATTAAGATTAAATTTTTTCTTCATTTGTAAGCATGCAAATAGTATTTATTATGTAAAATATTGTTTTATATTGGAGCTCTATTTAAGTATATATGATGTTCTTTGTACAAGCATGCATGGTATTTATTGTATAATTTAGGTCTATCGATGATTATATGCTTGCCATAATTTATTTTAATATTTATTTTCAAATGAAGTACGCATCGTACGCAAATTATATATCTAATGACTCTAGTTTTTCATTTCTAAGCTGTCTACTAGTGTTTATGCCATTTATTTGCTTGGTTAATTGTAACAAAATTGAAATGTTTCATGTATAATATTTATTATCAAAATGTAAGGGGCTTGAGAACAAAAACCAATTTATTTTTTAGTAATATATTAGCAGATAATTATAAAATATTAGCATTGACTGAAACTTTTCTGAATTCAAGTATAAATACATCGGAGTTATTTCCAGAATCATATAATGTATTTCGAAATGATCGAACGCTGGAAGCATCAGGGTTGTCGATTGGTGGTGGGGTGTTGTTGGCGGTGGCAAGTGACATCGTTTGCACCCGACTAGAAAAACTAGATATAAACACGGGAGGAATTGAATGTGTGTGGGTAAAAATACCAAACAGTAAAGGTGGGTCATTATACATATGCGTTGTTTACATTCGTCCAAGGTCACACTTTGCCACATATCAGACATTCTTTGACAGCTTACACCAAATACATTTAACTGTTAATTGTAATATTATCATTTTAGGTGATTTTAATTTACAAATATACGGAATGTTTTATGATCTATCAATGGGTGATAATTTATGCAAATCATTGCTTACTTTTTTGAATGAACAAAACTTAATGTTAAGAAATAATATTTGTAACTATCAAGATAAAACCTTAGATCTAGTTATTACAAATATTGATAGCACTAATGTCACACGCTGTCAAGACCCATTAGTGGGGGAGGATCCTTATCATCCGGCATTGGAGGTGGGGTTTGCTATCGCTACTCCTTTATCTTGTAGGTCAGGGGCAAGTGCGGAAGGTGGCTATAGTTTTCATAAAACAGACTTCCTACAACTTTATCACCATATAGCTAAAATTGATTGGGATGAATTATACTCAGTTACAGATGTAAATAAGGCTCTTGATATTTTTTATGATAAAATATACATAGTTCTTAACAAAACTTGCTTAAAAAAGAATTCAAAACCATGCAAGTATCCCTTTTGGTTTACAAAAACAATAATATCAAATATAAAATTGAAAGAAAAGTTACGGAAAAAAATTAAGAGGTATAATAAACAAGAAGACATTGACAGTTTTAAACACGTTAGATCACTGGTGAAAAAAGATATTAAAGCTTCATACTCTAATTACATACATGACATTGAGGACAAAATTCAATCTAACTCTAATAAGTTTTGGCAATTTGTAAAAAGTAAAAAAACAGTTAAGAATAATATGTTAATAATGGAGTACAATGGGATGCAATTAAACAGTGGTAGTGATATTGCTAGTGCCTTTGAACAATACTTTAGTTCAGTTTATAGTAATTATACTGAGGAACCTCTTGCAAGTAAGGTGTTAGTAGAACCCTCGTTGCCGGGCGTGTCTTGCCTGTCCCTGACCCAGGTTACACGGGTGGACGTGTGTCTTGCAATAAAAAAGCTCAAATCAACATGTACCACAGGGCCAGATTTTTTGCCACAATACCTATTTAAAGGATGCGCAGATTTTTTAATTGAACCCCTTACTTTTATGTTTAATTTAAGTTTAAAAACCGGTATTTTTCCTGAAAGATGGAAAGTTACAAAAGTAACACCTATTTTCAAATCTGGTAAAGAATCTCAAGTCGTTAATTACAGACCTGTTGCTATTTTATCAGTACCAGCTAAGATTTATGAGTCAATTATACACAAATTTTTATTTCATCACTTCAGTAAATACCTTTCATCCAGTCAACACGGTTTCATTCCGGGTAGATCAGTTAACACGAATTTGTTGTCTTTTACTAACTATATATCATCTGGTTTGGACTCATGACCCAGACAGACGCCATATTTCTCGACCTGGCCAAGGCTTTTGATAGGGTGGATCATCTGATTTTGTTAAAAAAATTATATTATTATGGTTTGTCTGATAGTCTAATTCACTTGTTTACATCTTATTTGGTTAATAGGAAACAGTTCATATATTACAAAGGGCAAAAGTCGTCAACTTTTATAGTGCAATCAGGTGTACCTCAGGGCTCAAATTTGGGACCTTGTTTATTTACAATTATGATAAATGATTTGTGTGAGAATGTGCATTCTGTAAAAGCTTTACTTTTTGCGGACGACTTAAAACTGTTTCAACAAATATATAATCAGAATGATGCTATTGGACTGCAGGCAGATCTTGATAGTGTATATAAATGGAGTGAAATCAATAAAATGAACTTTAATGTATTAAAATGTAATGTTATGACTTTTACTAGATCTAAGATTTTCACTAAAAATGATTATTATCTAAATGGTGTTGCTCTGTCAAGAGTGGACTTAGTGAGAGATCTGGGTGTTTATTTGGATAGCACATTATCGTTTTCAGTACATATATGTAAATGCATTGCTGGTGCAAGCCGAATGATGGGGTTAATTATTAGACAAGGGAAACATTTCAAAAGTTTAAGAACGTCAATCTTACTGTACAGAGCCTTGGTCAGGTCGAGACTTGAATGTTCTGCTCCTGTGTGGAATCCATTTTATTCAACTTATGAAGATGAGGTTGAGCGTATCCAAAAACGATTTTTACGATATCTTTTTTATAAGTCTTTTAATGTATACACCTATTTAATTCCATACAGTGAGCTGCTGGATATGTTTGGGTTTGAGAGATTAAGTCAAAGGAGACTGGTGATGGGTCAAGTTTTCCTGTGGGGCCTGGTCAGGGGGAGGGTGGATGACTCGGCCGGCTTGGAGAGTGTCTGCTTCAGAGTCCCAAACTTTAGTACCAGGAACAAACAGCTATTCTTACTGCCAAATTTTCGCACTGTTGCTCATGCATCCTTGCCTCTTTTCCGGATGATGAGGGATTATAATTCGATGCTTTCAGCGGGGATCGAAATAGACATATTTCTGGATACAGTTAGGGCTTTTAAATATAAATGTCTAATGTTTTTCAAGTCCCATTAACTAAATAATTTATTTTTCGCAAAAATGTTTATTATTTGCCTTCTATTTTTTCATATACTTAATGTAAAATGTGCCTTTAACAGTCTAGATCATTGTTGTATATATATATTTTTTTTCTTCTCATTGTACTATTTATTATATTTATATCGTTGTTTGTTTTGATTAATTGTTAGAATTTATATTTGTTGCCTAGTGATAAGACTTTATATAGACATAGGTTTGATTGAGTGATTATGCTGTAAACCTCCCATGAGAAAGAATAATGTATAAATGTATGAACTGCCTCAATGTAATTGGGTCTAGTACCTGTATTGGAGCATGAAAATAAAATAAATAAATAAAATGAGGCACTTCTCTAATAATATATATATATATATATATATATATATATATATATTGTTTGTTGGATTTACAAGACGACAATTTTTAAGATCAAGTAAAAATCCATAATATGACAAAAGATCCATACCAATAATGGGATGAGAAACGTAAGGGATGGTAAATGTCCACTTATATTTACGATGCAAATTTAGACTAATTGTAATAGTCTTTTCTCCAAAAGTAGTAATTTAGGTGTTGTTAGTAGCAGATAGAAACTTACAAGGACACTGACATTCTGAAAGTGTAGGGGTTATGACAGATAAATCACTTCCAGAAATCTGTTACCGAATGTACTGTCATAAATAAATAGGTGACTTGTAGTTGAAGGGACTTTATTGTAAGTCTACGCTATTGAAGTCCTTTCTAGTTTTCTCACTTCTCTAAAGTCACATGGCACTGTGTGCACTTAGTAGCTTTATTTCCGTATTTATGATGATACCAGCAAACTATGGAACTGCCCAATACTTTCAGTTTCGAGGTGTTTGATGAATTACCATTATTAATACTTTGATTACACAAGCATGGCACATATCTCCGTTTTATTGCTGCTACTTCAGTAGTTAGATTATCAATTTTCCTCTCAAAATCCTCAAAAAGTGCTTTAGTGTCAGGCAGAGAGGCGTGTGTAAGTGGTCTATTAGTAACAGAGTAAACTTCACATGAAACATCCATTATTGTGTCTGCTAAAAGACCTATTGCTTCCAATCAACAGTTGAAATGTTTTATGAACACCAAGTTGAATACTACTTATCAATTTTTTGAAATTTGATTTGTTCCATATATATATACAGTACACTCTTAGAAATCCGGATCGGCCTAGTCCGGATTCCGGGTAGTCCGGATCACAGATCGTTCAGAATTTTTTTTTTTTTACTTAAAATGAAGAAAAACTCCATGTTTTACCGCCTTAGTCAGCTGTGTGACACGTTTGAGGCAGTGGAAGATTTTGTGCGGTAGAAATAATGAAATAATGAAATGAAATGAAATAATGAAATTTATTCCTTTATAAAAAAACACATTACAGGTTTGAATTACAAATAGGAATACTAGGTGGCCACATTTACCAGTATTTGTGGCCAACCACTTAAAACTAAAAATATAAATTAAACACTTAAACAAAAACTCTTTAAAATCAGCCCAGTCCAACACTGTAAAAACTTAACTCGCCCTCCGCGGCGCCTGAAGTGATAGTAATAAAACAAAAACTAATATGTTAAACTGTAAAATAACTGTGTAAAACAAAACGTTTTACAGAGAGGGGCGGGGCCAGAGCAATGACCTCTGCGTCACACCTGTTAGTGGCCCCGCCCACCCGCGCTCAGTTGACTGCAAGCGCTTGGTCAGTGCGGAAGTCAGTTTGACCTGTGTAGTTTGTGTGTGTAGTCTTTTTGTTGTTGTGTCGTTAGTACTTTTGCCTCGTATTTAAAGCGAAATGAGTCAAAAACGTAAAAAGGTTTTCGTGGCGGTGGAAGAGAAACTCCGAACCATTAAACGTATTGATTCTGGTGATTTGGCTAAAAAAATTGCTTTAGAACTAGGAGTGGGAACAAGTACTGTTACGGACTGGAGAAAAAATCGTGATCAAATCGAAAAGTGGTGTTCCTCTCGAGACAGTGGAAGTGACATAAAAGTTAGAAAAACCATGCACAAAGGTAAACATGTAGAAGTTGAAGAGGCATTATTTTTGTGGCATCAGCACTTAAGGGGTAAAGGTGTTCCGGTCAATGGTCCTATGCTTCAAGAAAAGGCGTTACATTTTAAGCGTGCAATTGAAGGAGAAGATGGTGAATTCACAGCTAGTGACGGATGGCTCGACCGATGGAAAAAGCGTTATGGTGTTCGGCAGCTTTCAGTAAGTGGGGAGGCTTTATCGGCAAACAAAGAACCTGAATTCAAAACCTTCCTTTTCAAACTCTTAGATGAAGAAGGAATTTCCGGCGACCAGCTGTACAACTGCGACGAAACTGGTTTGAACTATAAAATGTTGCCCACGAAAACTCGCTTCAAAAAAGGAAGCATCAGCCCCGGGTTATAAGAAAAGCAAAGAAAGAGTAACTGTGCTAGCTTGTAGCAATGTGACCGGCAGCCACAAACTCAGGCTTACATTGATTGGGAAATCTAAAAAGCCTAGAGCTTTTAAAAATTTAAAGAAAACCGATGTGTTGCCACTTTGGTATACAAACCAACAAAAAGCGTGGATGAATTCTTCCATTTTTAAAACTTGGTTCTTTGATGAATTTGTTAAGGCGGTAGAGAAACATCTGGCTAAAAACAACTTGCCACGAAAAGCCATTCTTTTGCTAGATAACGCAACAACACACCCAGTGGCTGATGAGTTGAAAGACGGAGATATAAAAGCTGTGTTTTTGCCTCCGAACGTGACAGCTCTTTGCCAACCAATGGACCAGGGAATCCTTCAGGCACTGAAGTTGAAGTACCGCCGACGGCTTCTTTGTTATTTAATATCGGCAATAGACAATGAAGAGGATTATGTTAGTGCATTAAAGAAGGTTGACATGTTGGACGTAATTAGGTGGGTAGCTGAAGGGTGGGACGAAATATCCGCAATCGCAATCGTTTCTTCGTGGAAAGTGCTGCTGGACCATGAGGGAAACAAGTTCGATGACGTCGATGGAGGGGAGCTCAAAAATGAAAATAAAGTGGACGAAGAAAATGTTGTTTTACTCTTGGACAAAATCCCCGGCTGTGAAGCAGCGAATGAAAATTACGTCGCTGAGTGGATGAACAATGACGACGAAGATGAAATTACAGACGACGACATTGTTAAAATGGTAGTTAACGAAGAAACGTTGGAAGAAGAAGAAGAAGAACTCTCCGGAATCCATGTGAATAATATCCCTCATTCAGAAGGATTCAAAATGCTAGATGGGGCGCTAGAGTACATCATGCAACTAGACGGCATAGCTGCAGCCGACGTTATGTGTTTGAGGAAACTGAGGGACATTGCGGCCAGACAACGGGCTAAAACGGTTAAGCAGACGACAATTAAGGACTTTTTCAAGAGATAAGTTTTATGTGAAGTTGATTGTAAGTTGCATTATTTACCATTTCTTGTAATTTATTAGTCATTCTTTGTAATTTTGATTTACTTGGGACTGTATTTCTTATATTCATTTAAAGTAAATTTTCTTACTTTAATGTATAAAGTAGTGTACGATATGCTTAAATAAAATTGTTCAAACTGTCCTGTGTTGTTAAACTTGATTTTTTCAGTCCTGTTTTAATGTTTGCTCAAATCTGTTTTACTTAATTACAGCACACTACTGTATTATGAACTTAAGGGCTAACTAAATTATTAGACATTGTTTGTCCCATTTTGAAGCTAACTCCTCTGCTCCCGTCTCTAGCCTACTGCCTTATCTTTACGTGCCGACCACACTTATGTTATATTTGCCCTTGAATGAACCCGTATTGTATTAATTCTCCGTTAAAAGCCGAAATTGACGATGCATTCAACAAACTCCGGGAAATCCGGATTTTTTTAAATCCGGACTGGACGACCGCCACATTAGTCCGGATTTCTGAGAGTCTTTATGGCCCCGTATCTGCCTACACAAGGAGGATTTAGTAGTAAGTCACTAACATGTACAGCTATCTCAATCAATCGTTTATTGCCATGTTACATATTACAGTATCGACAAAGTCATAGTACAGCATACATGCTAAGTCCAAAAATATATCAATAATTTCTTATTTCTATACACAAATAGAATCAAAAATGTCAATGTAAACTCTACAGAACATAATTGTTAAAACACAGATATATTATTAATGTTAAAAATCAATGTTTTTCAAGTTGAAAAATTCATCAATAGAATAAAAAGGATTATTCAACAGCCAGGTATAAAGCTTTGTTAAAAATGTTTTCTCTGTATACTTTTCAATTATAGGTATAAAACAATTATATATCCTCAAACAAATAACCGAGTGACTATTAATAGATTTACTCAATCTATTAAAACCAATAATTGCTTGACTTTTTTGCCTTGTATTATAAGGCATAGCTGCAGTATTATCTCACCGTCTATATTAGCCACCATACTTCGCGATGTTGGATTTAATTCTGTTGTGACAAAAAGTTGACTAAGCTTGTGCGAACTATAATTGTGGTTGGGCCTCCCAGAACGGAGACAAGTTAATCTTCTTGACCGAAGCAACTTGAAAAGTAGTTTGATTGGATGTTGAAACTGTACGTGATGAAATTGTAGAATCTTCTCATACTGAAAAAGAAATTTACGAGTTATTATTTTCAGTTATTTTTAAACTCAGGTCACCAAATTTGTAGTGGTTTTCATTATTACAAATGAAAGTAATTGATATTTAGTTTGTATTAACTTTTATTAGAATCCACTACTATTTTTATTAATCAATTAATAATTACTATTTATTAAATCAACTACTAGATTTAAAAACTTAAAAAACTACTAGAAATCTAATAACAACTGTTTTCTAAAATAAATAAGTTTTTTATTTTCTACGCATATGTTGAAGCTTAAGGTATAAAGGCTACAACATTTTAATATTCTTTTATTTATGACTATGAAGGGCTTTTTGCTGTATTTAGCACAATATATTTTGGCTTGCAGAGGGTTGATATAATTAATCACTGCGTTAATTCTTTACTCAGTGAGTTTGATTCCTTTCACTTGTTCCAAATTTGCACCTGGTTTAATAACAGAGCAAACTTTTGCATGAAATTTCCGCATTACCAGCTTGTTTAGAAATCTTACATGGCTGTCAGCTAACAATTAAATATTCCCCTGTTTTATGCTAGTTATTGTGTTTACTTCTTTTTTATTTTGTTTTTCTAATTTTATTTTTGACAACTGTCCTACTTGTTTGTTATCATTTCCCTCCACTGATTCCTTGGGTGCAGAGTCTTCCAATAAAAGTGTTTAGAATTGGTTTTGAATTGTTATTCCTCTCTCAGTGCTAGTTGTCATATTACGTTTTGCTGATCTCATCGGTTTAATTTGGATAGTTTGCTGAGAGTTTTCTGTCGAATTGCACTTACTGGCAACTGGTGATTGGAGGGGGAGGATAGCAGTGATAAAGTTTCTTTTATAAATCCTCTGTTGTTCTAACTCTTGCTTCAATTCCTCATAATCATTTTGTAATATATCAATGGTGGTTTGTAGGTTTTTAATTTCAAGTTTTAATGTATTAATTTCTTATTAGAGGATTTGATTCACACATTTTCTTTTTCCGCTAAACTTTTTCCTAATTCGATACACTTATTAGTAAGTGCGTGGACTTGAAAATTTAAGTCTAAGTAAATTTCAGTTTACAGTATTTACAAGATGAAGTAATGGTTTGATTAGAAATGATTTGTAATGCTTAATTATTGGCATTGGAATATCATTGTAACCAGATGAAAATTTATTATTGAGTGACGAAATGATTTTTTTCCAATTTTAATTTAGAGTTGGTTTTAGGAGAGAAACTGCTGGAAACTTCATGGCCATTAAACATTCTCGTATTATAGCTTTGAGTCAGTTTAGGTATAATCTGCTCTTTTACCATTTGAAGATTGAAGGCTTCATGCAGTTCAGAGGGATCACGTGCTTCCCCCTTACCTATATTAAAACTAGCATAAAAACAGTCTGGATATTTCTCTTTATTAGAAACTTCATTGTCAATTACACTCCATTTTGTTTTAGATATGTCATGTGAATTACTTATTACATCATAATAATAATTAATTTTTAGTTTGAACTTCTTTTGCCTTAAATTATTTTTTCCTTAGTGCCAAGGGTTGTTTCATTTCATTGCTAGAGGAAGTATTTCTAACAGCTTTACTCATATTTATTATAGTTTGCCTATTCTCAAGTTACTCATTGTTTATCCAGTTATTTTTATTTTCTCTTTGCTTTACTTTTCGAAAACAGAGGTCAAAGTAATAGAAGAAAGTTTCAAAAAATATATCAAATATTTTAATAATGGCCGCACATTAGACTAACATCCAATTTCCCTTTGCTAAGAATTTATTAAACAATTCCATATTTGATTTGTAAGAAATTCTACTAGTCTTTGTTGTAAATTTATTTTTTGTTGTTGTAATTTGTTTATTTGTGAAAAAATATTCAGTAACTGCGTTATGAGCTGCAATTTCTGTTACTAAGTCAATTGTTTGAAATTTATTTTTGACAAGTTTGTTAAAATATTATCAATAGCACTGTTTTGAGATATTCCATAATTATGTAAAAACTAGGATGAATGATACGAAACACGATGTGTTTCATTAAAAAATCAATCTTTTCGCATTTATATTTGATAAAAATAAACAATTTATTAATGAAAAACACATAAAATGTATAAAATTACACAATTGAAAGAGAGAACACATTCACCGCCCGTATAATAAAAACAAAGGAATTGCTAGGTGAGTAGAGAGTCGATAATCCAAACTAATTGGGACCATAGGTAGTTCAGATTACGGATATGTTCGGAAATTGGAACATAACCTGCAATTGCCGCTTGAAACCAAAAACAGTAAAAAATGTAGACAATGGCAAAAAATTAGACGATAAAGTATTTTGTGAAACAGTATTGTTTTGTAGAAATGTTTTTTTAATGCAATTCATACATACAAGTTTAATTGAATGTCAACATGTTTCTTAAATCCAAAAATTTTCGTACTGTACCATATCAGGCAATAAAAACAAAACAAAAAAAACTACTCTACACCTACAAGTGTACAAAATGATTGAATTAATTCAAACATAAGTTTAAAATTTAATTAAATATCAATATATCATAAATCTAAAAATCTACTTACTGTACCATATCACACTGTATAAACAAAACAAATAAAACACTACTCTACACTTACAATCGCACAAAATGATTTTTCAATTACACTTACCATTGCGTCTTTAAAGTTTTATTTTTTGTTAAACCGGATAACACTTTCTTCATTGTCTTCTGTTAAAAGAAGCCTGTGCAGCACTTGTTTCCTGTTCATCCTTTTGACTCTTTCAATCACACTCTGGTCCATTGGTTGGATTAGTGGTGTGACGTTAGGTGGAAGAAATATCACCTTAATCCCTTGTCAATTGGATTTAACACTTCTACAGATGGATGTGTCGATGCGTTATCCATCACCAGCAACACTTTCCCACATGACGTTTTCTTTCTTTGTGAAACTTCTTTATATTAGAAACGAACAGTTTTATACCGGTCTATAAATAGTCCACTATTCATCCATGAGCTTTTTAGTAGTGCTTTGTAAGTTACTGGAAGCTGATTGATATATTTGAAACATCTTGTTTTCTTGCTCTTCCCTATGACCAACAAGGAGAGAACATGGTCTCCACTAAAATTTACACACACCATCCCTGTAATATGCTCCTTATTTACCTTAAATTCTGGATCAGCTGTATCACAGCGGGAGGCTAAAGATTTTTTTATTAACTTTATCCCTATTAAATATATTACTGTTTACAAAATTCAAAAGCATGGTTTTGAATGCTTCTAAAGTAGACATATGAGAAGACAATTTCTCTCATTGAAAATTAAGTTCCCTTATGCCATGTGGGGATTTGAAGTTTTTTAGCCAACCAGTGCTTGCTTTGAAATTAGCTGGACCCCCTAGTTTTTCATTAAAATACAGAGCCTTTTCACAGATCAAGGGTCGTGATATGGGCTCACCTAAACTGTGCCTCTGTTAAAACCACAAAAACATGGCATTTTCCAGTGAGCTGTATTTTGCTGTTCTCGTTGTTTTACCAAGTTTAGAATAAATCTGAATCCAACTTTGACGCAAAATTTAGAAAGTCATTTCTTTTCTTCTTTATGTCTGAAATGGTAGCCTTACCCACGCCATACTAATTTACAAGAAATTGACCACGTTCACCTTTTTCAAGCTTATTCAAAATCTTGAGTTTTCTTTCAATAGTGAGAAATGTATGTTTTCTCTTCAGTGTTCCCAATGAAGACGCCATGATGTGACAAATTCAGTTCAGTACCGCACTAAACAAACAATAACTCAAACTAAGTAAACGAACACCAATGGACGTCAAGATGCAAGTGAGTTAAGACAATAGAGTATAAAAGTGGGGTTAGGAAGGGAGCAGACGTGATACTCGGAAGGCTAAAAATAAACAGACACAAGGTCACTCACAGAGAGCGAATACGACTGATGTACGATGACTCAGACACTTGTGTTTTGTTCTCTCCATGCATTAAAACAAAACACCCTTTAAAGGCATTCGTATTGTTGACGTTTCAGATTGTTATGTTCGGACTATCAAGGCTCTACTGTATTTATGAAAATTTCGGGAAGTTGACTACAACAAAGTTATTTTTCTGGATGAGACCTGGATCAATTCAAATATTTGCAAAGGATCGGGATGGACTAATGGCACTGTTACCGGTTCAGTAAACGCCCCTATAGGGAAAGGAAAAAGATTTATAATTTGTCATACAGAAGGCTTCAACAGCTGGATCAACTCACCAACACTGATATTCCAATCTAAAAAAAAAAAAAACTGTTGACTACCACGAGGAAATGAATGCCAAAGTGTTTAAGTTAGTTTTTCGAAGTACTTTTTAAATTTATTCCGGCTGGCTCGAGTATTGTGATGGACAACAACCTATATCATTAATATTATTCGTTATTCATTTCTAAGATGTCAATAGTAGAGATATGGGCGAATATGAGGGGTGAATTACTGTGATAAGTGTAGATAAACGAGTGTTTGTAGTCATTGTTACAATCTGAGTTCCACTTAGTTAAGAAAGGACTATTTATTAATAGCCCAATAGCCAGGGCAACTATGGGACCTATAGCTTTACGTGGAATCTGAACCATGTAATCGTTCATGAGTTGCCAATAAAATGCCAGCGTCTGCCTTAAGGAAGTGTGAAATAGAAGAGGGGCTTATAACTCGCAGCATTCATAGTAAGGCTTCATAAACCACATGTTACATCATACAAAATTTATAAGAAAGCCTCCCAACTGGGTTTTAAAATCATAAGACTGTCACCATACCACTGCAATTACAACTCTATTGAACTTGTTTGTTAAAATCTGAAGAGATGTGTCGCGGCAGGTAATGCTACTTTCAAGCTGAGCGATATTAAATATTTGTTTACACAATCTGTCATAGTTCAGTTTTTACTATGGTAGAATCGGGGTCCGGAAGACGAAGGGCAAGAAAGAGTGTCATTGTAAAGGGCGTCTTACAAACATTCGCTCAAATTAGGTCACTCGATGCATGAATGACTCATCGGATTGCGTTCATTGGTATAGGTTAGTAGTGCACGCCCGAGTCTGTTATAAAAATTTTACTATAACTGCTTCTGCACAGAAGATTGGCTCAAATGCGTCAAACTTGTGAAAATAGAAGTTGATGCTGACTGGACGAATGAAGGAAGGACTGGATGACATAAGTGTCGAGTCTGCTGCAGTAGGTCGAAATGTCACTAGGTCCAACATTGGTTTTACCGTATACTAAATGTGATTAACAAAATACGATTTCACTGTGTCTAACGGGCACAAGGTCGAATTTAGACAGTGTGAAACAGGGCCGTTTGGACACTTTGGGACAGTCTTTTGGACGTTGTGCAGTCACATTGAGTCCATTTCCGCTAGGTCCAATTGTACAGTCACGACGCAGGAAAATGGATACGCCTAGTCAGAATGCCCGTGGAACGCCTTTAAAATTCAGCTGTTTAGCAGCTATCGTTTGATATAGTTGCCTATGGATACTTTATTAATTGCATAATTGTTTTTATATCATCATGATTGATCAATATATTTCTAACTGTGTTTGAACAGTTTAATAAATTGAAAACCCAACACTTAATAAAAACACTATCAATAGAGAATAAGCCTACTTAGTTACATTTCTGCTGTAACTGTGGAGTAATTTGCGATTAAATTGATAGCATATTAATGCTTAGTTAGATATCAACTTAAATTGTTATTAAATGTGTTAGTAACAAAACGTTTGGTAATTATCGTTATTATTTATAAAGGATCTCACCAAACTAAGTGCTCAAACTTGGAATATGTATGCTTGCATCTAAATAAATGCAACATGATATTTTTTTATCTCTAATCAAGATTTCCATTATGTACCATCTCGTTACCCCCTTATATAAGAGTATGTGAAAATGATTTTCGAGAAGAAAAACTATATGCAGTTTTTCTTCTCTAAAAAAACTGCATATTTACTCTTTTAGGGTGTCCACATTCTGGAAAGTCAGGGATAATGAGGGAAAGTCAGGGAAAACAAATTTGGTCAGGGAGAGTCAGAGAAATAACAAAAAATTTTGGAAAGTCAGGGAAATCTGCCCCAGTGATGGATTTGAGAGGATTGTTTTATGCTCTAGTGGGTCGTTACCTCAAGTAACGTTGCATTTTTCTTGGTATGTTATACAATTAATTAAAGTGTGGTCAATAGTGCAATACCCTATATTATTGATTTTATACACAAATAGATTTACCACCCAATATTAAAGATTTGTCTCAAAACATCAGCTGTTTTTGTGGACCATTGTGGAGCACTAGTATAGTCCCATGAAAATGTAATGCAGTTTAAACCATCTGTGATTTCGGGCCTTACTAACTAACCAAATTACTGATACAAATATTCATATTAGGAGGAATATCTATTGTAGTTGTTCAATCAAGGCCTATATGTTCTGATAATATTCTCCAGTGTTGAAATAAGTATTTAAATGTAATTGTTCTTTATTTGTATGATTAATTTTGTGAGACTCATATATATATATATATATATATATTTACTTAAAGATTTCCTTTTTGTAGGTGTTGGTAATGAAAATATTAGCCTATTTGTGCCTATTTGCGGATGACACGTCCCTGACAGTGTCCGGCTCCACAAGGGAAGACCTTGAATTGAATACTTTTGTTCAATCTAATAACCTCCTGCAGTGGTTTGATGAAAATTTGCTTAAATTGAATACAGGAAAAACTCATTTCGTGAACTTTTCAATCAGAAATAACGAGGAAATTCAGTTTAAGTTACTTTTGGGCGATGTTGAGCTAGAAGCTACTCACCAAACTAAATTTTTAGGCTTAACCTTAGACGACAATGTTTGTTTCCATGCCCATATTGACATTGTCTGTAGTAGAGTGAGTTCATCAGTATTTTTATTACGACAGCTTTCAAAGATCGCAGGAATTGATGTTATGATGACTGCCTACTATGGCTCACTCTATCCTCACTTGGTGTAT
>JAQJVL010001633.1:0-72500 GCA_035578905.1 Stictocephala bisonia | reverse complement strand
TCTAAGCTTCGGTAGTGGTGTTTTCCCAGATAAACTGAAAGAGGCTATTGTCGTTCCAATTCATAAGAAAGGTAGAAAAGACTTGGTGGAGCAATATAGACCTATTACTTTGCTGTCGGTAATAACTAAGATTGTTGAGAAATGCATGAAAATCAGGCTATTGGAATATTTAAATAATAAAAAATTCTTTAACCCTAATCAGTTTGGATTTATAAAAGGGAAAAATACAGAAGGAGCAATTGCTGGTTTTATAGAGCAAGTCTACAGTAGCTTCAATAACAACTACAAAGTGGCCGGTATTTTTATTGATTTTTGTAAGGCATTCGATTTAGTGAATCATAAAATATTGTTACAGAAATTGGAATATGCAGGAATAAGAGGTAACACCTTAAATTGGTTTGAAACATATTTAAAAAATAGGCAGCAGAAAGTAAAAGTGTCCAATACTTTAAGTAAATCTAAGACTGTTACAATAGGAGTGCCTCAGGCCTCAGTTATGGCTGCAATTTTGTTCCTTGTTTTTATAAATGATATGTTAAGTTTGCCATTGAAAGGAAAAATCACAGGTTTTGCGGATGATATTGCTATTAAATACTCGGAAAAACAGTGGGAAAGTATATGGAACAACATGAAAGAGGATTTAATAACAATTAGGAAATGGTGCGAAAATAATAGAATGGTACTAAATGCCTCAAAAACTAAGTTTATAAATTTTGATTTGAAAGGCTTTCAATTTAATAACACACTAAAATTTCATAAACTGAATTGCCAAAATATACCACCTATATGTGACTGTGAAACTATTGAACAAGTGAGAGAAATAAAATACCTGGGATTAATTATAGACGAAAAATTAAGTTGGAAATCGCATATAATCAAACTACAATCTGGTTTAAGAAGAAGTATCAGAAACTTCTATTACCTAAGAAATTTTATTGATGATAAATTATTAAAAACTATTTATTTTTCACTGATTCACTCTAAGTTAAATTATGGAATAGAGAACTGGGGAAGTACTGACAACGTAACCATTCAACCGTTAAAAGTAACTCAAAATCATTTTATTAGACTTATTGCCAGAAAAAATAGATTTGAATCAGCAGCACCAATTTATAAGGATTTAAAAATACTACCACTGAAATATTTATTTGTATTTAAAGTTTTAAAAATGTTCTTTAAAAAAAGCGGAAACATCAGAAATGATAGAATTTACCCAAGAACAAGAGGCGATGCAATGGGACTGATAGTAAGACCTAAGGTGAATAAATCAATCTTCAAAAAAAGCTTTTCTTTTCTGGGACCAAAATTTATAAATTATTTGCCATTAGAAATAAAAAACTGTAATAATTTTAAAAAGCATTTTATTAAAGTGAAGAAGTGGTTATTTAATTTGGATGAAATTTATCATTTATTTACAGTATTAGCCTAAGTAACAAGTTTATAAAATTAAAATTAAATAGTTAATTAATAATACGTAAGCCCAAATACTGTACACATTCTAGCCTATCAAGTAGTTGACAGGAAACGTCAACCTTGGACTGTGCACACTGCGGCGGACCGCTTGATTTTCATTTGATAAGTTTTGACTGTTCTTTGTTTTGTTTACTAGAATGTTTAAGTTGAGCTAGCCACGATTACTGGAAACTGTGGCTAGTAATTCCTTTATAATTTATGTAAAATGTTATTATATATTTTTTGAGGAATAAATAAAGTTTATTATTATTATTATTTATTATGTTTACAGGCATTTCCAGTCATTTTCGCACTGATGGAAGCCAAGACAGAGGCTGCTTTCAAAGCACTGTTGCAGCGCCTGAAAGAAATCTCACCAGACTTTAGTTCCACAAGAATCGTTTGCAACTTCAAAAGAAGTTTGCACAGGGCGCTGCAAAGGGAATTCGCAAACAGCCATATTATGGGCTGTTGGTTTCATTCAGCAAATGTACATATAAATTATAATGACTATTTCTAATCTCTTATCAAGCCTCTACCCATGTTTTTTAGTAGTTTCCATCATAATAATACAGTACAAGATATTTCTGCAGTCTTGTGGAACATGCAGTCAAGTTTTTCATTATGCGTCGTTTCTGTTGTGTAGGCAATGCGAAAGAAGGCTAGGTCGGTGGGGCTAACCCATGCGATCAACACAAATCCTGCTATCAAGCGAGCCGTGAAGCTGTGCATGGCGTTGCCATTGCTCCCTCCTGACAGGATAGCTAATGGCTTTCAATCAATAAAAACGTACTGCAGAGAGCAAGGCTTGATGGCTGATGTAGATATTTTCATGGCATACTTGGAACAAACCTGGAACCTAGGTATGTTATATATAAGTATAAAATTTGTTGTTGTTCAATACAAAAATAGAAATAGGCCTAGTTGGATTGGCCGTAGAGGCTTGAACCTATAATAATAACTTTATTCATAATAAAATCCGTTTATTGATGACTGTTATAACTAAAAACATCTTAATCAAAACATAATTATTAGTATTGAACATCTATCTACTAATAATTTCAAGAGTAATATCTCCAATGTAAACTGTATATATGTGCAAGTAAGGTTTACAAGGGTTTTTTTTAAGTTGATACTCATAAAAATTACAACTTTTTTGTATACTAATAATACTAATTTTTTGTGCTGTCTTATTTGCAGGTGTTGGGGCGCCGCATTTGGACGTTTTTGGTCAAGTGCATCAAACCAGCAATGACCAGTACTTGTTTCACAAATTCCTGATAATAAAAATGAGGCATGCACATCCCAATGTGTGGCATTTTAATGGTAAATTCCGTCATAATGCTTATAATAGGCTGGAATTACAGACATTGTAGCTTTTACAGTGAACTACGGGAAATTGTGAAAAACTTCGGTATATAAGACATGAAAACTAAGTATAATTTGAACAATGTTCAGTTTATCACACTAGTGGGTGGGTAGGAGAGCCATAAGTGAGTGCACTGAACATTGTTCAAATCATACCTAGTTTTTATAACATATATAAATAAGTTGTATGAAACATAATTCTACTAATATCTGAATATGTTGTGGGTGGGTGGGAACACTACCAAGTGTTGATTTACAGTGGGTGGGTGGGAGAGCCACAAGTGAGGTTAACTGAACATTGTACAAATCATACCTAGTTTTTATAACATATATACATAAGTTGTATGAAACAGAATTCTACTAATATCTGAATATGTTGTGGGTGGGTGGGAACACTACCAAGTGTTGATTTACAGTAGGTGGGTGGGAGAGCCACAAGTGAGGTTAACTGAACATTGTTCAAATTATACCTAGTTTTTATAACATATATAAATAAGTTGTATGAAACCAAATCCTGCAAATATGTGAACATGCTGAGGGTGGGTGGGAACACTGCCAAGTATTGATTTACAGTAGGTGGGTGGGAGAGCCACAAGTGTGGTGAACTGAACATTGTTCAAATTATACCTAGTTTTTATAACATATATAAGTAAGTTGTATGAAACAGAATTCCACTAATATCTGAATATGTTGTGGGTGGGTGGGAACACTACCAAGTGTTGATTTACAGTAGGTGGGTAGGAGAGCCACAAGTGAGGTTAACTGAACATTGTTCAAATTATACCTAGTTTTTATAACATATATAAGTAAGTTGTATGAAACAGAATTCCACTAATATCTGAATATGTTGTGGGTGGGTGGGAACACTACCAAGTGTTGATTTACAGTAGGTGGGTGGGAGAGCCACAAGTGAGGTTAACTGAACATTGTTCAAATTATACCTAGTTTTTATAACATATATAAATAAGTTGTATGAAACCAAATCCTACAAATATGTGAACATGCTGAGGGTGGGTGGGAACACTGCCAAGTATTGATTTACAGTAGGTGGGTGGGAGAGCCACAAGTGTGGTGAACTGAACATTGTTCAAACTATACCTAGTTTTTATAACATATAAATAAGTTGTATGAAACCGAATTCTACAAATATGTGAACATGCTGTGGGTGGGTGTGAACACTACCAAGTGTTGATTTACAATGGGTGGGTGGGAGAGCCACAGGTGTGGTGAACTGAACATTGTTCAAACTATACCTAGTTTTTATAACATATAAATAAGTTGTATGAAACCGAATTCTACAAATATGTGAACATGCTGTGGGTGGGTGTGAACACTACCAAGTGTTGATTTACAATGGGTGGGTGGGAGAGCCACAGGTGTGGTGAACTGAACATTGTTCAAACTATACCTAGTTTTTATAACATAAAAAATAAGTTGTATGAAACAAAATTCTACAAATATGTGAACATGCTGTGGGTGGGTGGGAACACTACCAAGTGTCGATTTATAGTGGGTAGGTGGGTGAACCACATGTGTGGTGAACTGAACATTGAATAAATTATACCTAGTTTTTATAACAGATGAATAATTTTATGAAACAGAATTCCACTAATATCTGAACATATTGTGGGTGGGTGGGAACACTACCAAGTGTCGATTTACAGTGGGTGGGTGAACCACATATGTGGTGAACTGAACATTGAATAAATTATACCTAGTTTTTATAACATAGATAAATAAGTTGTATGAAACAGAATTCCACTAATATTTGAACAAGTTGTGACAGGGTGGGAACACTACCAAGTGTTGATATACAGTGGGTGGGTGGGAGAGCCACAAGTGAGGTCAACTGAACATTGTTCAAATTATACCTAGTTTTTATAACATATATAAATAAGTTGTATGAAACAGAATTCTACTAATATGTGAACATGCTGTGGATGAGTGGGAACACTACCAAGTGTTGATTTACAGTAGGTGGGTGGGAGAGCCACAAGTGAGGTTAACTGAACATTGTTCAAATTATACCTAGTTTTTATAACATATATAAATAAGTTGTATGAAACAGAATTCTACTAATATGTGAACATGCTGTGGATGAGTGGGAACACTACCAAGTGTTGATTTACAGTAGGTGGGTGGGAGAGCCACAAGTGAGGTTAACTGAACATTGTACAAATCATACCTAGTTTTTATAACATATATACATAAGTTGTATGAAACAGAATTCTACTAATATCTGAATATGTTGTGGGTGGGTGGGAGAGCCACAAGTGAGGTTAACTGAACATTGTTCAAATCATACCTAGTTTTTATAACATATATAAGTAAGTTGTATGAAACAGAATTCCACTAATATTTGAATATGTTGTGGGTGGGTGGGAACACTACCAAGTGTTGATTTACAGTAGGTGGGTGGGAGAGCCACAAGTGAGGTTAACTGAACATTGTTCAAATTATACCTAGTTTTTATAACATATATACATAAGTTGTATGAAACAGAATTATACTAATATCTGAATATGTTGTGGGTGGGTGGGAACACTACCAAGTGTGATGCTGAAATAAGAATTTATATTTTCTTGATTGTTTTATTTGTGGCCTATTAATATAACACTTAAATTTAACAAAACTTTATGTATAGTTATTAATTTTAAATAAACGTATGTGCCCTTATAAGGAAAAATGGTACTAGTAACATATAAGTTATATCTATTGAATAAATAACAGTTTATTCTAAATAAATGGTTGTGTCTTGTAATATATATTTGCTTTGTTATATATTTAGATATGAAAATGAAGGAGACAAATTCAATGCTGAAATTTACGAAGAAGCTGAAGCTTCAACCTCTACCACTGGATGCCTATATCTAAAGACTTGTGTATAGTGATGTGTTCATATTTCTAAAATAAATGTTAATTTTTGCCGCCTTATAATAATTACCCAAGTTGTTCGACTTATTTACTTATTTTTGTTATTTCTTTGCCTTTTAAAATAAATTTTATGTTGTATCAAAACTAAACTTTATGGTATATTGGTAATTCAGTATAAATATTTCCCATATGGGAAATTTTTATATGTGTTTTTTGAATGTAATATAAAATGAGCTAATTTAGGCTAGAACCGAATGTGTAATATTTACAATTGAACAGATAGAATCTACTGTAATGTCAAGTACATTCAGTCCAATTTTTAATGCTTGAGGTCAGATCTGACCCCGTGACCCACAGTGCTATTTGTGTAACTATTTTTAAAACTCATATTAGACTTAGTACTATCATTGTTTTCACTTACTAATAGTATTAATAATTTTATTTTAAAATCTATGATATGTATTTGGATCAAAATTCAAAAGTCATGTTGGTATATAAAGAGCTGCTGAAAAGATCAATCTGATAACACACATGAGGATTCACACTGGAGACAAACCATTTAGTTGTTTCCAATGCCCTCACATGCATATAAGTTTTCGGGAAGCACAGTTTTCAATTTTACCTATGAGTTCTGGCTTGATTGATCGTCAACACAACCATTGTTCTTTTCTCGGACATCGTAATGTAGGCGGAGGTATACTGATGCCAACAAGATTCTGACGTCACCATCTCCGTTACAGCCATGTCCCTAGAACAAAGACTGGTCAGGTTACTATAAGCTCTAAAGTTATTGCAACTAACGTCATACACCAAATTACCTTTAGCAGTGCCGAGCCCCATCATTCTACCTCCAATTCTTGCAACAGAACCACTCTTACGTCATCGAAGAGGATCTATGGCTGCTTTTGAGTGATGGAGGTTAATAATTTGTGGCACTGCCATTACTTCCGTGGGGGATTAGGCACCCCCCCCCTTAGGTTTGAATTTTATCATCTCCAGCTCTAGAAAGGGCCGCATAGAGAGGGCATTCAGTCTCCTAAGTCCTCATCTACCATGATCACTAGGAATAGGCCATTGGGTTTTTGAGTACTCCCCACAACCACCCAGTGATCAATGTTCAGTTGATATTGTTTCCTCAGGCCCAAAAGGACCTCTGCTTTAGTCACAGCGCAAGTTGTTTTTGGAACGAACGTGGTCAGTTTCACCATCTTAACCAGGTTCTTGGTCAGTCCAAGTACACCACTCTCAAAAGGGCTCAAATCTGAGACCTGGTTTTCTAGCCATTTCCTGGTCATAATAGCATTGGCGCAACCAACCACAACCGCTCCAGCCTCAACATGGCAACTTGTTTCGTTGACGTTTGCTCCCTTACGAGCACAAAACATCTACTGTCTTTTAACAAAAGCTGACTGCTCTTCAGTCAGAATGTGTTCGGGTGCTCTTGCCTGACAACGGCTAGCTTCTCCACCGACAACTTCTCAGCAAATGTCTGTGTCGCCTTGCTGCTTAGCCCTCTTGTTTTCGCATCTAATTTTTCCGGTGTCAGTTGCAAACGCGACCTCTTCACATCGGGAAATTTGGAGGTGACATAGAACGAAGCCTGCTTGCTAGTTTTGGGGAGGCTTGCTACCCACGAACAGGCTATCTTATCATCTTGGCTCCCAGAGGTGCCAGACATTCTTGACAGCTTGTTGAACCTCTTTCTTACGAAGTCTTTGGAGTTGACCTCAGGGGTTCCTTTTCTTAGGCGTACCGCCCTTACCCATCTTCTGAAGATTTCACTGATAAATCTCGTCCCCAGACCGAAGCAGCCAATTCTCCTCTACTGCATGCAGAGCTGGCGCCGGAGAGGACAAGCTGAGGTTGTCCATGAGCAGACCTTTGGGATTTACCCCACCTGTCAACAAATAAATTGTATCAGTTTCAACTTCCATACAATTCCCACGAGTATTGAGTTTTTAAGGTCCTTCCCCACCAGTGACCCGAATATGAGGATAAGGGTTCTTACTACTGGGTGTCTCCAGCTTCCCAGAAGACTCCGTTCATGACACTATACAACCCTGGTGCCACTTGGCATGGGTCGCTCAACACCTTGGCTTGGGCTTCAAAGTGATTAAACCAATTGACCAACATGAGACTAGTTCTGCCAATGGATCTTTTTTAAGAAACTGCTGCTATTACTGCGCTGCTGCCCACTACCAGAGAGCTCTAGACTAAATCCGCCAGGACTAGTGATAACAGGGTCACCACATGAAGGATGCAGAAATCACAGCTGCATAGCCGCAGGAGGCCGATCGGGTGCAGGCCTACACACCCCGTCGGTCCCCTACGGCATTCCTGGACGATCTTGAGTGTCCGTAAGACTCCCCTTGGGATGAAGAAAGCTATAGGACCCTTTGTCTCAGGAGCAACCTCAGTATCAAGATTCTTGACAGTGGTTGATTATCTGTAATAAGACGGAAATGTTTACCAAACAGGTAATAGTATAAGTTATTGACCCAAAAAAATAATGGCTAATGCTTCCCGGTCTAACTACCGGTAGCTATACTTCATTTCAGCCTGAGTAAGTGATCTTGAGGCAAAGGCTATTCGTTACTAACCTCGTCTAACTGTGGCTCAGGTGAAAATTAACTATTCAAAACCGACCTCACATAACTGCCTGACTGTCAGCACTTGCCCGTCGTATAACCTTGCGTTATAATGTGTATTTACTTTTTTCCCTTTTCTTGGTTATTTTGCAACAAATATGTCATTAACCTTGAAGAATTCTCCTCTTGCTTTCATTCTGTTGAAAGCTCCTGATGCCTTTTTTGACATCTTAATTTAGTTTTGTTTTAAATACGTAAAAACTTTACAATTTAGTCACTGTTAGAATAGTCGTTCATTATTCATTGAAGATAACCTTAGAAGAAGCGATTCACTTCCGACAACCGACTCTGCCAGCAATAAAATCACACAGTGTTGCCAATCTACTTGTACTGTTGGAATATTCCCGCCCTGGCTATGGAATTCTTACTATAATTAATTGTAGATGTGGATATGCACGCATGTATCTTATTGGTAATTTTAACTGAAAATGTAAAACTTCATTATTTCCAAAATTAAGTCATTTAAACATGAGTTAAATGAGTTAAACATGAGTTAGTTTACAGGAATGTTAGAATCAAAGTTCACACTACTCTTGCCGATATTTATTTTAATAAGCAATGCTTGCAGCATGGTTTAATACCTAAATATGTTAATGTGAAAATTAAATATAATACTGTGGTTGGTAGGAAAACAAAACAACAAGCTGAAAAATTGTTTGTAAATAACTCAATTAAAGATTTATATCGCAAAAAAGACGAACTGACATTTAAGAGTCACGACATTTAAGAGTTACGACATTCATATGCAATTTGTTAAAGAATATGGTAGTAGGGCTTGGTATTTGCTGAACGATAGTCTTGATGAGGAAATTTCACGTATAATGGAATCGAAATATAATAAACTTAATAAGAAATTGCAAAGATTAAGGAATGTAAGTACTAATGACAATCTAACTAGCCATTTAGTTAATGATGAAAGTCACGTTTTTCATAAAAGGGTAATTAATATGAGTAATGTTGAATTTAGCAAATCTGAAAATTATGTATTGTGTTATGGACCCAAACATAATTTCATAAAAAATCAAAACAAACAAGCCGATATTTTAGCCACAGACATTGAATGTAATGTATCTCAGTTGAAAGATTGTAACAGAAACGAAATTAGATATGATGTAAGTAAAATGTGTAAAACAATGCAGGTCCAAACTAATAATTTGAAACAGGTTTTAGATTATAAAGTTTGTTTAGATGTAAAACAGAAATTACAGAATGAAGATCTAGTCGCAGTTAAAGCGGATAAGAGCAACGCAATTGTAATTCTGAAAAAAGAAGATTATATTACTAAAACTGAAGATTTTATCAAGGAAAATAAATTTCAAGAACTAAAAGGTGATCCTACAAATAAATATCAGGATGAAATTAATAAAGTTGTAAAATCTTGTACAAAAGTTATTACTGATAATGTTCGCGACCATAGGCCCGGGCCTATTGAAAATCCAGCCCTGTACTCAAAAGTTTATAATGTATTTGGACGAGGAGATCCTATAAAAATTCTGTTGGAATTGTAGCGATCTGTTGTTTCTGGGACAATGACTTGTTCCAAAATGGTTTTTGTGACAGATTATTTGTAACATGATTTTGGTTAAGTACTTGTTAGAGTAAGATCGGAATTACTCTAAATATATGTATTGGATTCATTTATTAATGGGAATACTGTATTATGTAGTTTTTCTGTTTAAGTAAAGAAGATTTTTACTTTGACTTTTCTATAAGTAGTCAGTGCAGGTAGATTAGTTTTAAAATTAATTCCTGCTCTAAATGAGGTAGTCAGTCAACCTATTTATTAAGTCAGATAATTCATTGTATTTATTTGTCCTAGCAAGGATACATGCTAGTATACGAGGGAAATTTTGGAGTGTCTCAAATCAGAATGTTTAAATCGAGAGAGAGACTATTTTTTTTTTTCAAAAATTAATATTTAGCAGATGTAATTTTAATTGATGTTGAATCGACTCTACCTTCAGATATTAGTGAAGGTTAAAAACGGCCTTTTTAGAAAGGGCTAAAAGTTACATACCAATATTTAGCATGCTAGGTGTTGATTTCACTGCCTGATAAGATTTCCTTCCTTGCATTGAATGAAGTGATTAGGGGGGCCTAGTAAATAGACTATACTCCAGGTTTCGAAGAAATATTTGGTTTTGATGATGACTTTGTACAGAAACCAGACAAAACGTATGTGAGACCAGATCAAAGAGTGTTGTGTGAAAATGCATCTGTGCAACTAAAGTGCCCTTAGAGCATGTAGACAGAGGCTGATGGGAATTACGAATAGGAGACTAGGACGAAGGCCACATTTTCACATTACTCAAAATCAGACCACCTTGTAGGAATGGTGCCACTTTAGCAGGAGATTGAATGTTGAATCACCTCCTAATAAAAAGAAGAATTTTAATATAATCCCGATTAAAATGACACTTAGTGAGTGGTAAATGTTTCTATTCAGTTGTGAGTTCATGATTAAACAATGGACAGGTTGAGTTGTAACACTGAACATATTTTCTGTGTTGCAGAAATCTCTGTTAAAACATTTTTTAAATGGAAACTTGTTATTTGTGACTGATTTAGATACATTTTGTGTTGTTTATGATTATCTATTTTATCTTTACAATATAATATTTATCATTACCAACTGCAATAAATAAAAAAAATAATAGTGTAATTTTATTGAAACATCTTTCATTTTATCTTCTTCTAGGGTATTACATTTCTTCGTACGCTGTGGTTTTGTTTATCCTGCAAAAGTAGGATCAATGACGCCAGTTAATGAGTTAATTTGAAAGCATTCTATAGGTTTCAATATATGGGAAAAAATACATGATTAGGAACTATGTTGGAATTTCTGTTTTTATGCAACAGCAATTCACGGAGAAAGAAAACATGGGTGGGTGGACCAACAGGATTGAAGCTCATTACAAAGGCTAATACGTAAGTAATCATTATTTTTCACCATGTCAAGTATGGATGGGTTGGTCATATCAGTGTAGTGGCTAAATGGTTTTTAGAGTGACTATGCTGAGTTGTGCAGTGTTTTTTTTCTTTTGTTTCAACAATACAAAGAAACACATGAAAGGGACTGCTCTTAAACAAAAATAATTGCAAAAGAAACGGATCACTCATATCATAGAAAATATACCCTGATGTAAAACATTTCAAATTGGGACAGCTTACTTATAACACTTAAGTGACGATAGTTTACTAATCTATTTATACATACTCTGTTAAGTTTTTGTCTAGAACAGCTTAAACATATTAAATCTGCTGCTATTACTACTATAAATCTGCTAAGGTCAACAGTATAAATACCTGGCACATCCTGAGCATAAAGTTAAGAATTGTTAAAAATCGTTAGGTTGTGAATTAATTATTAAGTGACGGTTAGAAAGTAATACGTTGGGCTCAAAATCATCTGTAAACTGTGTAGATTTCAAGCAACAAAAATATAAATAATTTTGTATTGTAAATGATAAGGTTGTGAGGTATCTTCTATAAATGGAAAAAAAAAATGTAAATACCTTGACCAATAAAATGGTCAAAAGACAAAAACTCTTATACAAAAAGTTGAAATTGAAAAGTGCCTTCTTTATAGTAAATTAAAAACTTAAAATTAAAAAATGAACACCTCTCAGAAAAAAGCGAAACTGGACGACTATGTATTTTATACAGAAAACTCAAAACTAAACAGAGGCTATGTACACATCATATTTGGTACAATAATCAATGCCGTAAGTTAAACAATTTTCCTAAATATATTCAGATCAAAATTAATTCAAAATCTTTTTCGTCAAATACTGCACTCATTAGAGCTAAAAAAGTTTAGTTGACAGAAGAAATTAAAAACTGGTATCAACTTAGAGACAATGTTAGTAGATATCTCAAATGTATTCTTGGATTACTTTCAAAGAGATTACATTTTATTGAGTTTGATGTTTTTCAAATTGAAACATTTGATATGGTTAGTGATACCATACATAATGTATTTACTAAACAAGTATTAAAAATTCAGAGGCTTTGTACCATAAATAAGATATCATGCCCTTTTACTGAAATTAATTCATCATCCTCTGACACAAACCAATCAATTTGCTGTAAATCTTTCTAAAAAAGATTTGACAGATTATGAGTTGAACTTATTAAACAAAGGTCTTAACTTTTCTGTGTCAAATACACACTTTTCTGTGTCAAATACACACTTTTCAAGTGTTGACATGGTTATTCCAATTGATTCAGCTGCTAATTTATTACATTAGCAGCTGAATCAATTAATCTGTGTGAGTAATCTGAACACAAAGATTACTACCGTTCCTTGATCCATAAAGCATTGGCAAACTCAAAACAACCTAAAAATAACTTAACTCTTACAGAGCTGAAAGCTCTTAAATCATTAAAAACGGATGAGTCCATAGTTATTGTTCCTGCTGATAAAGGAAAAGTTACTGTCATTTTAGAAAAAGAAGATTATGATATTAAAATTAAAAAGCTCATTAATTATGATGAATACATTTCACTAAACAAATATCCTACAGTTAAAATTGAAAAAGACATCAAACGTGTACTTAAAAATTACGAAAATGAAATTGGTAAACCTCTTGTTCTTAAATTAAGTCCACAATATTCAAAACCACCTCATTTTTATGGACTACCAAAACTTCATAAGTACCTAATTCCTCTAAGGCCAATAGTTAGTTCCACAGATTCTCCATCGTACAAGTTGTCTAAATATTTGTTAACAATCATAAATTTGTTGGTTGGACAAGCTCAATCTTACATTAAAAACTTTGAAGATTTTATTACCAAAATCTAAGAAGTTACTGTTACATCCAGTGACATTATGGTCAGTTATGACATCAATAGTCTATTTACAAATGTACCAGTCCCTGAAGCATTACATTTAATTAAAACACTCCTAAAAAATTACAAAAGTCTTAAAACAAGAACAAACCTCTCTGTCGATTGCATAATGGAACTACTCACTGTATGTGTAAATCATAATTATTTTCATATAGAAACAACATTTTACAATCAAGTTTCAGGTCTACCTATGGGTGGTGTACTCAGTCCTATAATTAGTAATATTTTTATGGATCACTTTGAAAACATTGTTTTTGAAGATTGGAAAAATATGAAACCCAAAATTTGGTTGAGGTATATTGATGATGTCTTTTGTGTTTGGGAAGAAAAACTGAACATACAGAATGAATTTTTAACGTATATAAATAAAATAAGACCAACAGTAAAATTCACTATTGAAAATGAAGTTAATAGAGAAATTCCTTTTCTGGACGTTTTAACTACTAAGACAAATGATAACAAAATTAAGACTTCTCTTTTTCACAAAAAACTGACAGTGGACAGTATCTAAATTATAATTCAAACCATCCTCAACATGTTATAAAAAATACTACAGATCTGTTGATTAAAAATGATTATCCTAGAGGAATTATTAAGAACGGTAAAAGAAAAAACAAAAGCTTCACCATAAATAAAAATTATGAACAACAGAAACCTCTAACAACAGTTACGATTCCATATATCAGAGGAATATATGAAAAAATTCGTAAAGTTAATTCAAAATTTAACATCCGAACTGTATTTGATTTGTCCAATAATCTAAGAAGCCATTTAACTAAATTAAAACCAAAAAATAAACAACAAGAAACAAAAAAATGTAATATATAAAATTGATTGTCATTGCAATAAAACTTATACAGGTCAAACTTCAAGACCAATTTCAAAAAGAATAAATGAACATATTTACAATTATAAAAAAGAAAATATAGAAAAATCAAATTTAATTGAACATGCTATTAATGAAAAACATTATATAAATTTTAATTCTAAAAGTGTAATTTTAAAATAACCCTTATGGACCAAGAGAAACCAAATTGCATGTATGGCAGTTTTGAGAGATGAATGTATTTCCCAACCGTCTCTAAACTTTAGTAATATATTTTTACCTTTAATTAAAGATGAAATATCATCGAAAATTGAAAACTCTAAACCGTAATAATCATAATAATTCTTATCAAACTTAGCCACTTAAGTTTAATTTAACTAGTATTTAATGTTTTACATGTGTTTTTTTTTGTTTTTTTTTTTTTGTTATTTTTATTCACACATGTTTTCTGTTTATACTGTATTACAACTGAAGATGCCTTAACCGGCGAAAGTGCTCTTAATAAAAATTAAAACTTGTGGAATTTATTAAAAAATGACTTTCTATTTACAAAATTAAAAACTATTTAGATAGAATCTCAGGTATCTTTCAAGATAAATATTTTTCCCAGGGTGAATTATAATTCTTATAAATGACAAGTAAATGGAAAAAGTCAATATATCTAGACTATAGAAAACCAATGACTACTAATTTGAATCATTTTGGTTTCAAAGTAGTGATTATAACTTCATGGGGGTGAGAATAGAGTGCCGTGGAACAAATTGCCAACCCATCATACGCTAATCCATATGACCAATCTGAAGAGGTTTTCGTATTTTACAGATTCATCACATTTGTTAAAGGGACGGGAAACCGTTTGGTTGAAGAAGCATTCATAGTATTTGAAAATGAACACCACAGAGAAGAAAGAATCAGTGGTCACATTCAGTAGTGCACTGAATAAGAGTCGAGTGGTTATTATTCCAGTTTTCCATTTGGATGGCAGGGTCAGTATCTTGTTAGCCCCACACTTATTGCCTCCAAGTCCTTAAGGATAAACGTAGTAATTATTATTACATATGTATAAAGATGTTCACTAGTTGTAATTAGGTTATAATGGGCGTGTGCTCTGTGCAGTGGCTATAAGAAAGCGACTTCTCTTCCATTTTTCTTTGTGTCAACACATAATCCATTAAATGTCTATAGTCTGTTCATAACTAATTTAGTATTGGAGCGAGCGGGCCGTACGGGTAGTGGGGTGGAAACAGTTGTGATGGTAGTGAAACTGTTCTAACAGCAATCAGCGTTGTGGCTCACGATTAACAGTTGCCATAATTACAATATAATTTATATCCCTTAAGAGCATTTCTTAAAAAATGTGAAACAGCATTGCGCATTAACGAATTGATGGAACATTATAACTTTTACATCATTTGATGGAGTATAACATAAACTCCATTTTTGAAAAATTGTTATTTTTAAATTGTTTTCTTTTGAAAATGGCAAACTAATAAACTAAATTCCACTATTTTGTTTAATCACTTATAATTTATTTGTTCAGTCAAAAATAGTTTATTTTATGCTGTTTCAAACTATATAAAAATACTAATTATCCAACAAATCAATGAAGTCACAGCGCTATACCGCATTTAAAATTCCATTGGAGATATGAATCCAATGTCGTTACTACCATTGCAGACTATAATAACCAAGAATTAAGTTATTAATGTTGCTAGTAATTTAATAACAATAAACGTTTGTAAAATTAATTTAGATTGTACAAACAAAAAAATAAATAAATAAAAATGTTAAATATTTAAAATTAATAATCGGAAACCTATATACACAACAAGCAGTTTGTAGTGTAATTCATAAAATTTAAGTCAGTAGTATACTGCTCAACTCATAGTAAATATTATTATACAATATAAGAAAACTCACTAAAGTATATTTGAACTAAAGCTCTTTTCAACTTTCTGTAAATGTGGCAACGCTGGAGAAACCCCAATGAATTATTAGTTATCTAACCACAAGCGCCTCTCAATACTCAAGCAGTTCAAAACATACTATTAAAGAAGTGTTTAATGTGGAACAATGTGATTTTCGAGTAGCGTTTACTGAAAGAATGCCTTTATGTTAAACCCAGAAACAAACAATAAGTTAAAACTAGCTGCCGAAATATTTTTCTATTACTGCGCTTAATTAAAACAGCCTCACCCTGTACACCACATGCATTGAAAAAATTCATTGTTCTAAATTGAAAGTAATGAAAGAAAATATACAGTCTATTTTAAAAATAATATTGCTGCAAAATTGGGTCAAAATCTCTGTTCTTTAAAAATGGCATTTTACTGAAAATGTGTTTTCTTTGCCAGTATCAACATGCTATCAGCCATTCAAGCCGTTCATACAACATTACTTTAACTAGTATCAGTATCAGTTGTTTGGAACATGATCTTCAATATTTTTCATTAATCTTCAATTAATTATTTTCATTGTTTTCAATGATGCTATTCTTTGTAAAAAGATATTTAAATTTCTCTGTATTACCAGTAATACAATTCCAATTTGATTACAAGTTATAAAACACGTATCTAGTCATGTATTATTTTGTAATTACACAGCATATTGCAGCATCCAAACTCAAAAAGAGCTGAATAATATTTTATTGGTGTATTCCAACATATATACGATGTAATCGCAACTGTATGAAAAAACAATTCTCAACTCGATTTAGAAAAATTGTACGAGATTTTTCAAATGTAAATAATGGGTAAAGTCTGCTACTTTCTTAAGAAAGCCAAGCGAATGTAATCTATCTCTTTTATCTTCCTGAGGCAGTTCTCTCCATGATACATTTATCTTTCTTTTCTGCAAGTGTACAGCTCAATATAAATTACCAGAATCAATGCTACAGATCACTTATTTAACATATCTAAATTACAAATTTCTAGCACGAGATCACACAATAACGTTATATAACGAAATGATTAAAGTCATAAACTTTAAATATGACCGATTCTCATTCAAGTGTAACGATTTGACCAAATTAGGCAGGAATGATAAAGCTGGTTAGAATTATCTTCACTTATTACATAGTTCTCTAAAATTTCAGCAAGAATAATAATTGGAATTTTATTAAATCATATGGGAGTAAAAATATTGATCAAAATCAAGGTTTCTAGATATATGCAGGGGATATTAAAAATCCCCTGCATCGTTTGATTCGACAAATAAAATATATATTTATGATCAATGGATTTTTTATTTTATTTTTATAAAATCTTGTTTTAGGACATAATTTGTACAACGATTTTCTGATTCGGATGTTTTATTATACTTGTATTTATTATTAGTTATTTTTATTATAATAAACAAAATTAACAAAACTCTGCACAAAATAAGTAATACATATTTTGTTTGTTTGTATACATTGTTGGCGCTGATACACGGTGTATTGGAAATGGAATGAACTATTAATATTAAAACAAAACGAAATGGAAAAATTTCTACTTTGATTACAAATACTGCTTATTCGTTCTAAAATAGTAGACTGTATTTATATTTATAAAAGAGGATGTTTGTATATATATTTGAAGTTTATGCGCTGCCAAACCATCCAAACGATCGCCATGAAACTTTAGGATGTTGTCCTGTATACTCTCAAGATGGTGTCTGTAAAGTTTGATGCAGATCCGTCCACATGGTCCCGCCCCACAGGCTCCTAAAGATCCCATGTTATTCAAATGGAGAATCTGAATTGTTTACAAAAAACATATGACTGTGTGGTTTAATGTAGTTTCACATGCCATAAGCAGATTGAAGTTCTCACAACAACAGTACTGTATATGTTTTGATTTATTGTAGTTCTACATCTCACCTTGAGAGTGTAGCACACACTACTTTTACTTGATCGGGTGATCTGTATTTGGTGTTAACCTTTTTTCCTCGGTTATTAAAACATGTGGTGAAACGTGAAAATAAAAAATTTATAATCATTTGTTTTGCAGTTTACTTTTTATGACATGCCTCCTAAAAAATCTAATATTGGTAGAAGAAGCAAAAATGCTCGAATTCTTTCACCTATTAGGTTCTAAATCAAACTCAATATTATGACCAGCGAAGCGGGCGGGTACAGCTAGTTAAATTACGAAAATTGAACTAACTATAAAACAATGGCCATACTATATTTTTAACTTCTCTAAACAAAAACAATCACCTAGCAACCAAAATTATAAAATTATATAACATATATTAAATACAAGGTTAAATATAAACATCAAACCAATACACAGAGGTATAAAATAGAAACAGCTTTGGTATGAATAAACATTCAACCAAACAACATCTTATACTTTAAAACGAGCAAGGCATTGTATGTATCTTTATATGTACCTATTTCCAGTCATTTTATTTCAAAAACGGCTTTACCGATTTTCTTCGTACTTTGTCTATAAAAAGGTTTTCTACCTCAGGAATCCAATGGATTTGGTGACAATTTTGAGAAAACTCATTTTTCACGTTTCCAAAAGTAAATGGGTGGGCGGGTGGGTCAATATCACTGTTTAATGTTTACTATTTACTATTTCAACATGTGAGTTATGATTTTAATTTATTTTTTTAAATAACACATGTTTTTCTGAATCTGTTAAAATGTAAGCAAACCAAATATTATTGTATTTTTCTTACCTATGTGTAAAACACCGAGGTTGATGGCAAATCGTAATTAAGAAAGTTGCTAGAAGTTTGTAAGGTATTTCCAGAATTATTTGTAGAAGTTGTTTGCAAAGTATTATTACAAGTCATAAGATTTGTTTCATTGTTTGAATCAAGATCTGTATTTTCAATTTCAGCTTCATAGCATGTTTCAGTATCTTGGGATTCATTAAAATTCGGTATTGGAAGTCAGCGATTAGATGATATGAACCCGATCGGAGATCGGCTTTCCTGGTACTTATTCTAATAAAACTAAACTCAAAATATAAATGCATTTTTTATAGCGTTTGTATTATTTTTAATCTTATTATTTTGTTACTTTGAACTACAAGTGTTCAATAGTTGCTTTTATAATTTTTTTGTTTTATTTAGTCCATGAGCCCTTTATTTTTTAATTTTACTAAGTGATTCTACTTAGCTATTTTTAAGAAACAATAGACTACAGGGACCAAAATAAATTCTCAGTAAAGATAAAAATTCCCTCTTTAAAATATAAGTATAATTTCAATCCGTAAAAACTATCATAGTTAAATAACACAATTTTTCCATCCGACTATTGATTTTATATATTAACAAGAATTTCATTTAAGATAAAACTAATGTTCCTATTATCATTTCAGTTTTCATGGTAATTGTTTCACCCTAATGAGTTTAATTGATTGTAAAACTGTGCCAGATATTTCCTAATTAAAATATAAAAACACTTTTATTTTTATCACCTGAATAGTAATTAAATTCCAATTTAAAGAGTACAACTTTGTTTCATTAAAAAATATTTTGTCTGTCCGCTAATGAACCATTTTTTTTTTTTTTGTATGTACTTTTTAACTTAAAATATGAAAGGCTTACTTACCAAAATGCTGTTTGTCAGATGTTTTTCTCATATATTAATGAAATAATTTGTATAGAAAGAAATTTAGTTAATAACAAAAATAACTATATTTGACTGGTCAATGTTCGGTGGTAATGTAGGATAAGAAGATTAGAATGATAATCAAGTGTAAAGATCAATATAAAGATAATAATCCCAAAATGAAAAATAAATATGCTCGTCTTTTCAGGCGAGTGGGAACAGTGTCTAATCGCGTTTTCCTCTAATAAAAACTATATGATATTAAAAATTATTTATGTTAACTAAATCAGTCTTGTGCTAGTTGAAAGTGTGTTTGAATTTGATTTAAGGATTGATACAATAATCGAACCATTGTTTAAAAAATATTAACATTATTACTATTATAAAACTATTTCATCTTGCAAAGTATTTTATTGAGTTTTTGAACAAATTTATGGTGATCTATTACCAGTATACAATTTTGTTTTGTATTTCTTTCGAAATTATTTATAAAATGTAAATTTAGTATTAATATAATAAACTAGTAATATTTTATCAATCACTTTTCAGATGATGACGCAAACAGTAATTTATTAACATTTAAATTATACTTAGAGTGATTAATCAGTTATAATTACTGTTCATATAGATATATGAACTACCCAAAAGTGTATAAGAACAAAGTCTGAAAATATTTTTTAAATCCCTACCTTTTTTTATAAATACATTTATACGAGTGTAAATGTTATATACATTACTAAACAATTCCAAGATCAATAATACTAATTAGTTATGATTTACAATATAATCTTAGATTACTACGTAATCACAAATAATTATAGTAACAGGAAATGAATAAATAGTCATTGGAATAGTAAAAACTATATTTTTATTGGTACAAGTTGGAATCCTCCACTAATCAAAATAAGACCACCATACTAGTGATGGGGACGTATCTCATTCTTGACAACTGTTATGAGAGGAGGGAGTGCCGTAGCTATATGGTAGTTTAGTCCAGGGCTCCTGAGTTTTGTCTATCTCATTAAACATAGATTAGCACTGATCAACCTATGTTTAATTAGATAGACCAACCTATGTTTACTGACCAACCACTGAGTCACACTCATACATTTTTACATGCTGTCAGAATAAAAACACAACAATAATCCGTGCTTAGTACGAATAAGTGGTCCTAACCCGAAAACTCAATACTACATGTGCAAGCCTACTAAAAAACAATCATTGAGTGAAAAAGTAGTGCATTTATCTAAGGGGGCCATTTCGTTTTACGGAAAACTTCAAAAGCACGGGTTTCTATTTGTGAAATATTTGGCCCATAATAACAACATTTTATGTATCATTTGATATTCGAAGAGCTATCCAAGCAGAATATAGGTTAGTTTTAGTAAAACAATTAGCGGTTTATTATGTTTTAAGGTTAAAAAAGTGAATTTTTAATTGTAACTCTAGATGATTTTAAACTAAAACACTCATAGTATCAGCTTACTGTCAACTAAATTTAACCTTTCGTAATGCTACGTGTCCACGATAACTCCAGTTGAAATAGGAAAGCATATTTTGGCCCGCTGAATGCACGATATCTACTTCATGCCTGTCTAGGGCGGTCAACTTCCCTGATGTGGCTTAGCAGTTGTGAAAGGTGGGCGTTTTCCTCTGTGAAAAATGCCAAAAATATGGGTTTATATTTAAACGATTCGATTTGCAATAATAGTCCTATGTAAAAATGGGAAAGTGAGGAGGACCTATTCTAGTGGACCATAAGTTTTATTTTTTTTATTTTTCTATTATTAGGTTTTATTGTACTATTTCATGGCTAAATATGTTAAACTTTAAATGATACTTGATACTTTTTTATAAAAAAACTCATAATAACAAATTATAGTTTATTTGAATTAACCTTTAAAAATCATAAAGTGTTCACTGTAACTCATTGTAATAATAAACCACACAGTAGAAATAGAGAAGCATGCTTTACCCAGCTGGCTGTAAAATTGCATTTCTACTATAGGTCTGTCTGAGACTGTCGACTTTCCAGTGGTGGCTTGGCGCTTGTACAGTTGGGAACCGACCACCTTAAGTGATTCTAAGCAATTGAAAAAATAATAACCAATACATTATCGAAAGTAATAAAAAGTTTTAGCTTACCGTCAATCAAAACTATTTGTACATTAAATAACCTATTTTCTTAAATACAATTATTAAAAGATATATCACATTATTAATTTAGTGATACCATTACATAATACATAATATAATTATTTTATATTTATAGCTTTCAGTATCTCGACAGTACCATTATCTGTATCTACATGCAGCCTGTTTGTCTTTCCTTGCAAACACAGTCTGTATGTGAGTACATTATATAAGTACTTATACAACCTCTGATACAGCGCCTACCTCATGGATTTACATGGCGTTAGTCACTTACATAAACATGAAACACTTGAGCTTACTTCGGCAAAAACAATACAGGCTGTTCAATTACAAATCTAGAGTAATTAATAAGTCTAAATTTAGGAGAGAGATTAATTTGTACTAGTATACTCTATTGTAAGCATTTTATAAATCTACTCATGTAAAACATGTATTGAATAGTTTATGTATAAGGTACATATAATATACGTGTGCCCTTTTATTGTCATGCATTATTGTTGTAGTTTATTCTATTTCAATATACGTATGTAATATGCGTATAAACGCCGGCCTTATTAATATGTTATCTGATGAATTGAAAATAGATGCAGATTTGCACATGACATTGTTGTTTTAACCTAATAAAACTATATATTTATGGAAATAGAATATTTTATGTAAAATAACAACATAAAAAGAAATTTCATATCAAACTAGAATTTGTTAAATAAGTCAAAAAATATTTGAAAAATAAGAGACAAGTTATATTAACAATTTAGGGTTTTCATTTATATGTGTATGCGCAATCAATTCCTAGATTTTTTTTAAGTTAATTCATCTATATTTTTAATTATGAGAAATAAGTATTTAATGGTGTACAAAAAATAACTTGAAGAATGGGAAAGTAAATTTTACTATTGATAAATGTTTATATATGATGTTATTATTTATCAGGATTTCAATACATAATGTATCTATATGTATAAAGATATATTTGTATTTAAATAACTATTTTTATTTAATTTTGTCTATGATAGTAATTATTTTTATATACTTTTGTCTATGATAGTAATTATTTTTATTTTATTTTGCCTATGATAATAATTATTTTTATTTACTTTTTCTATGATAATAATTATTTTTGTTTTATTTTGCCTATGATAATAATTATTTTTATTCACTTTTGTCTATGATAATAATTATTTTCATTTACTTTTGTCTATGATAATAATTATTTTTGTTTTATTTTGCCTATGATAGTAATTATTTTTATTTACTTTTCTCTATGATAATAATTATTTTTATTTACTTTCGTCTATAATAATAATTATTTTTATTTACTTTTGCCTATGATGATATTTATTTTTATTTACTTTTTTCTATGATAATAATTATTTTTGTTTTATTTTGCCTATGATAGTAATTATTTTTATTTACTTTTCTCTATGATAATAATAATATTTGTTTACTTTTGTCTATGATAATAATTATTTTTATTTACTTTTGCCTATGATGATATTTATTTTAATTTACTTTTTTCTATGATAATAATTATTTTTATTTCCTTTTGCCTATGATAATAATTATTTTTATTTACTTTTGTCTATGATAATAATTATTTTTATTTACTTTTGTCTATGATAATAATTATATTTATTTACTTCTGTCTATGATAATAATTATTTTTATTTTCTTTTGTCTATAATAAAAATTATTTTTATTTACTTTTGTCTATGATAATAATTATTTTTATTTCCTTTTGCCTATGATGACATTTATCTTTATTTACTTTTTTCTATGATAATAATTATTTTTGTTTTATTTTGCCTATGATAGTAATTATTTTTATTTACTTTTCTCTATGATAATAATTATTTTTATTTAATTTTGTCTATGATAATAATTATTTTCATTTACTTTTGTCTATAATAATAATTATTTTTGTTTTATTTTGCCTATGATAATAATTATTTTTATTTACTTTTGTCTTTGATGATAATTATTTTTATTTACTTTTGTCTATGATAATAATTATTTTTGTTTTATTTTGCCTATGATAATAATTATTTTTATTTACTTTTGTCTATGATAATAATTATTTTTGTTTTATTTTGCCTATGATAATAATTATTTTTATTTACTTTTGTCTATGATAATAATTATTCTTATTTACTTTTTTCTATGATAAAATTATTTTGTTTTAGTTTGTTTATGATAATAAATATTTTAAATACTTTTTTCTATGATAATAATTATTTTATTTACTTTTGCCTATGCTAATAATTATTTTTATTTACTTTTGTCTATGATAATAATTATTCTTATTTACTTTTTTCTATTATAATAATTATTTTGTTTTAGTTTGTCTATGATAATAATTATTTTTGTTTTTTTTTGCCTATGATAATAATTATTTTTATTTGCTTTTGTCTATGATAATAATTATTCTTATTTACAATTTTGTATGATAAAATTATTTTGGTTTAGTTTGTCTATGATAATAATTATTTTTATTTACTTTTGTCTATGATAATAATTATTTTTGTTTTATTTTGCCTATGATAATAATTATTTTTATTTACTTTTGTCTATGATAATAATTATTCTTATTTACAATTTTGTATGATAAAATTATTTTGGTTTAGTTTGTCTATGATAATAATTATTTTTATTTACTTTTGTCTTTGATGATAATTATTTTTATTTAATTTTGTCTATGATAATAATTATTTTTGTTTTATTTTGCCTATGATAATAATTATTTTTATTTAATTTTGTCTATGATAATAATTATTTTTATTTAATTTTGTCTATGATTATAATTATTTTTATTTAATTTTGTCTATGATAATAATTATTTTTATTTAATTTTGTCTATGATAATAATTATTTTTGTTTTATTTTGCCTATGATAATAATTATTTTTATTTACTTTTGTCTTTGATGATAATTATTTTTATTTAATTTTGTCTATGATAATAATTATTTTTGTTTTATTTTGCCTATGATAATAATTATTTTTATTTAATTTTGTGTATGATAATAATTATTTTTGTTTTATTTTGCCTATGATAATAATTATTTTTATTTACTTTTGTCTATGATAATAATTATTCTTGTTTACAATTTTCTATGATAAAATTATTTTGTTTTAGTTTGTCTATGATAATAATTATTTTTATTTACTTTTGTCTATGATAATAATTATTTTATTTACTTTTTTCTATGATATTAATTATTTTATTTACTTTTGTCTATGATAATAATTATTTTTATTTACTTTTGTCTATGATAATAATTATTTTTATTTACTTTTGTATATGGTAATAATTATTATTATTTATTTTATCTATGATAGTAATCATATATGTAATTGTATATATGATAACGAATATTTTCTATCATCTATTGTTTTAAATCTAGGATACATTGAATTATGCTGATAAACAATAAATAGAGTTCTCCTTGAACTTAAATTTTTTTACTATACTAGCCGACAGCCCTTGCTTCGCTTTGGGGCTATTCTCTGCGCCTCTTACCCTTCCCATGTGGTTCCCTCTAAACTATAACGTCAATTTAAAAGCTAAACCTTCTGCCGTTCTTCTAGACAACAAAGTTGTTTGGTCTAGAAACCCCTATAAGTCTGCATAAGGGGATTTTCAACACGTTTTATCTCAATATTGTAAACTAGCACAGTTCCCGTCCTTTTTACGGGGTTTACGTTGATTTATATTGTGCTTATTGCGTTCAGTAATACAAAACATGTACCTACTGGCATCTGTATAATGGAAAAGTGTGTTGTGGTCACGGTACCCCTAGGAAAGAAGACGTAAGGCATTACGCGCATCTCCTATGACGTCACATGGGCGAAATGGCAACAACAAACACAACAATACTGAACTAATTCTCGTAGTTTACAATTCCAGCTGATAAGCGGTAAATAACTTGCCTACTATTTAGCTGAAAGCTTCCATGCGATTGTTAGATTCAGTTATTTTATCGAATAATCATACCCAGGTGACATGCTCATGTGACGTCACAGTCTACTTTGCAGCCTCGTGATACCTACAGTTTTTTTCTATTTATCGTGATTTTGGTTAAGTTTAGTCCGGAATTTGCTTCAGAACTATGTAAGTTGTTTCTTTATTCCAACAGCTGATTGATGAAACTATTTAAACATTTAATTGTCGATTTGGTACTGCCATAGGGGTTCCATTGATATTTCTTATAACTCTTGATGTGATTTCCTGATGGAATTTCAAAATAAAAATTCATAAATATTTTAACCAGATACCCTAAAAATGTCCATGCAAAATTTAAGATGAATGGGATACATTAAGTAACAGACACACAGAAACTATTAGATTTTTATATAATAGTAAGATTTCTCAAATATATTTTACACATAATTGTATATAGAAAAAATAAATAAAAAATATTTAATTAATTGTAAACTGGAATAGTTGCATCAATATGATAAAATGTCAAACATACAGTTTAAACATTTTTTTTATTTACAAAACTGCTGTTATTAGTTTACTAAAATCAACCCAATGTTATCCTTATAGAACAATATTTTAGGAGTGATTTATACCCATTAGGAAAATGTTATCAAGATGAAAATACTTTAGTTTTCATATCTAGCCTACAATAAACATTTGTACCAAATTTCAGCTCTTTAGGATGATGGTAAGTGGGAGAAATAGTGGAGTGAGTGCTGGTTTTCTCTTTTATATAGAGAAGAGTATGTAGTATACTCATAAAATATGGCCTAAGAAAGTTGAAAGAAAAGAAGAAAAGTATACTCATTGGGTAGTCATGTGATTGTAAAAGAAAAGTAAGATACAAAAATGCGATGTTTTGTAAGTCTCAGCAAATCACCTGGATTTAAGATGTGATCAGCCAGTCTCCAGTGAAATTGGAGAAAGGAGCTTACTTGAGATCGGTTGTAAAATCTCAGCCTCCCACGTACACAGATTTTATTTTGGAATTGAAATTCATCTCTGTTTTGCATTCATAACAGAACTGTTTAGATGCACATGTCTCTGACATAGAGCTGTGTTTGTCAAACAAGTAAGACATACATCTAATGCATCTGTTATTACTTAAAGCTATACGTAATACATTAGCTCTAAGATCACTGTATTTCAAGGTGGATCTTAATTAGCTGTGTTTATTATTGGTAAACTAAGGCATATTTATGTTTTTTAGTCTATAACAAAACATCCACTTTTATACATTTGGCAATTATATGCCTAATTTATTTATTTATTCTTAAGACGCCGATCGTCAATTTATGGGCGAATATGGATTTCCAATGAGTGTAGATGAACGAGTGTAGTCATTGTTACTATCTTAATTCGACTTAGCTCAGAAAGGACTATTTATGAATAGCCCAATAGCCAGGGCAACTATGGGACCTACAGCTTTAGGTGGAATCCGAACCACGTAGTGTTGGTCTGATTTCCAGCTAACTGACAAGTATGACACTCAGTTCTCTTCCCTACACAACATCTGAACCTTAATTACCATCCAACATGGACACCCCAGACTTCTCTAGTAGTGTCCATGTCGTTGGCAACCATTGAGCGGACGCCGTTTCGGTATTAAGAGGACCAAACATATAATCTATCGCCTACAATCTCCCAAAAATTTGTCCCCAAGTAGCTGGGTTACAGCACTGCGCCACCAGTGCCGACTTTTATGTTAACTTTTCTATGTGTACAAGGATAACAATTGTTTGGAATTTCCTAATAGCTTTATTTTATAACTTGCACAATATAAAACCAACTTATTTCTTCAATTTGGATAGCTAATATAAGCTCTACAACGTAGATTGAACTTTATTTTACTGTTTCATATTTACAAGGTTTCATGTAAAATTTTTAATTATTTTTATTTTTCACTGGTTGATGAATGTCCACACTGTGAATACTTTTAAAGAAAGGGAAACGTGAAATTAAAATAAACCTGGTAATTACACAAAAAAGAAGCCATATAGGGGTTTTGCCGAATTTCTAAGATGTGGAATAAATATTACTAAGAAATAAGAATATGATTTTTTTGTCTGCAGAAAAGCCGGGAAAGTAAAAAAAATATTAAAAATAATTTATTTTTGATAATATAGCGTTGCAGGTAATCAAGGTGTGTAGAAGTTTGTCCTGATTATTAATATAGCAAGCGGATTGCCATATTATCGTTGTTATTGGCAACAGGATCAAATTAATTCTAAGCAAGTTATAGTTAGGTTTGTTTGGAAAATGTAAGGTTAGGTATGTAACACTGTGAGGTTATGTTTGATTAGGTTAGGCTGGTTTTTTTAGTTTAGTTTTTCTGTTCCAGTAAAACCGAACTTATTAACGTCCAAACTAAATCAAACAAATCTAACCAAACATTAACACTAAGTCTTACAGTTTGTTTAATGATAATACTATTGCAATAATGAAGAAACCTAAGCAGTACTTGATTTACAAGGTCTTACTTAAAACGAGCTAATTAGATATATTATGATTTGGATTGTAGTTGTAGCGTGAATATTACATTAGGATAATAACTTATTAGTTAAGAATAGAAATGTCGTACAGTATAAAATATACAAAACACAATGAATATATAAAATGTAAAAGAGAAACAAGACATATGTAAATTGTCAATGTATTTTGGATCACTATGTTTAGGCATTTGCCTCTCAATAACACTTCTTGGAAAGCAAACAAATTTTATTATTAATCTGAACAAAATCAAAAAGTAAAAAACCATACTTCAAAACATCGAACTAAAGAATAAGAGAGTAAAATATAAAGTACAGTAGCCTACTGATAATTAATTAAGAAGTTAAATATTTTGAATATTGAATTTTCTAAGCAATTTCAAGAATTGTATGGAAAACTAATGTATGATAAAATAAAAAGCTATTTTTTTAAATGCTGCAATTTTACGATTTTTTTATTGGTTTATTACTGTTTGATAAGATAATGGGTTACAAAGAAAAAAACAATGATTGTGTATATATGGTAAAATTTGTTTTAAGAACTGTGTTAGATAATATGAATGACCTTGACGAATATACATATTTTCTTGTTTTTCACTCGCCAGTGCACATCACCACTGCAGTGTATGGGTGGGTGGGTGGGTCATCACCACTGCAGTGTATGGGTAGACGGGAGGGTCATCACCACTGCATTGTATGAGTGGGCGAGTGGGTCATCACCACTGCACCTGTATGGGTGGGTGGGTGGGTCATCACCACTGCAGTTTTGTTTAGCGTTTTATACTGGTTTTAATTTGTGTTAAAATTACTTTATTTTTTTGTTATTTAATATTTTAAAATTTATTTCATTTTGAATAATGGTTTGAATATCGTATGTAGTATTTTGTTTGTAGCACATTTTCGGGTAAACATTGCCATAGATTGTGTTCGTGGGGCAACATTGAATGCACACAGATGATACTAAAGTGTATATCTATATAAATAATAATACCTTCACTTCAGGCCTGTGAGTGAACTTTATTGAACTAGTAAAGCACTGACTGCTAGCTCGTTTGGGTATTTGAACTTTGAACCCTCACCCACCGCACAGTCTTTAGCCTTAGTTACTAAGCCACCACCCTAGGGCAATATTATAAAATATCAGATGATTTGGTACGGTGTGATACAATAGGTTGCGAGATGAAATATGATTGGATCTTAATTAAAATGATTTGTAATGCTTGAAGCAACTTTCGTATTGAGTGTGGGTGTTATGGATGTAATAAAAGAGAGGGAATGAATGAAACCCCCCACAACCTTCATCCCCCATCCGTGTCCATGCGCCTCGTATTGTACTGTGATGTCAGTCTCTCGTGTACTTCCATTGACTTCCCTTACTCGCTTACAGCCCTCGTGGATAGTTGAGCGAGTAGTGTGTTAGTCCAAGTGGTGGTTTCTTGTGCTTACAGACTTTCTGAAAATAATTACAAATTTATTTTAAAACGTTTGTGGATTTATTAATATATACCAATTAAGGTAAGGAACGTTTATTTAAAGTTTCCTCACATTTAAAGAACAAATTATTTAAATGGTAAATAATATTTCAGAGTAAAATAGTTGATGATGAGTATAATAATAAAAACTTACTTTCGGCCTTGTTGTATCTTGTATTTAAAAAGTGAATATTTTGTATGCAAATATCCACATTCTACTCTATAGAATATTAATCCATTGTATGTCTTTAAGCATAATGTTTTACCATTTTATTAGCAGGCTGTAATTATTACTGTACATAATATATATGTCTGAAAAATCCTGCTATAACCCACTGAAGGCTCATTATGTATGAAAAATCATGTTTAACCTTTTCACAAATACTGTTATGTATATTTGTACAAAATACATACATTTCTTACATTAATAAATTTACTGAAGTTAACAAAGTAAGAGTAGTGTGTAAATAGTTATAAAAATATAAATTCCTTATTACCTTGTTATAGTTTAAATCACAGAAAAGAAACGGATGTCATATACAATAGTGTGCTAAAAGTATGGAGTACTTATGTCCCCAGTTTTTCATGGAAACAGCAAGGCCAGCAACTTTTCGTACTTTATTCCTCCCAAATACTCAACGATAAACAAACGGACATTATGTTGTTAAGCGAACACCCATCACTCCAGTACTAAACACTCTATAATCATGGCTTCCAGTAAAGGGGAACATATAATTTTCTAATTATAATAATTATTACTAGATAATTTAAACAAATACAACACAAACTTAATCAATGGTTAATTATATAGGTTAATATCAGTTCAGGCAGAGATAACTGTATGATCTGTATCCTGCACATAGTATTACTTAGGGCGATTGCTCATACAGTAGTTTATTTGCCTAACAAAATACGTATTATTTCAGATTGAATGTCTTGCATATTAACACGAATCATGTTAAAGTTACAGCATGATTTTTATAACAGTGGCCTTCAAGTAGTTCTACCGTGTAGTCCTTAGCATTATGTATCTATGATAAGAGAATCCACCGATCATCAAAGTTAATAACTCATAGAAGTCAAATTAAGGCTGACAACATTAATAAAACAGCACAATATATGTTTTGCATTCTATAGTTTTAAAATTTTAAGTTATAGAAAAAATATAACATAAATTAGACAATACTAATAAATATAGAACAGAAATACAGAATAAAACAAGAAGGATATATTATAAATAAAATATCTGAATATTTCACATGAAAACTTTATAGTATAAGTAAATTTAAAAACAATAAATTAATATGTGGTCTTAAATAAAAATTTTTATAACATCAAATGATTTGATGATGGTTCAGTAGTCATCGTTCCAACAGGCTAATTTATCTTAAACTCATATACCTTAAAAAAAAAATAGGCCTAATTGATGGTTATCTTATAGGATTAGATAAAATTATATTTAAAGCATTTAGCGTTAAGGTCTAAGTATGGCAAAATAAAGTGGTCCTTTCACTGTACTAAAGTAACAAACGGTTAAATATATTTCTTAGTTAAAAAATACAATGTTTAAATCAGACCACTTACGTCATAATAATTAACAGACTTGTAAAGAATTGATTTGATGTATAAAAAAATCCTACAGAGTGATAATGTATGCGTCGAAAGTCAAAGTACCTAATTGTAAACAAATATTAAGCTACCTAAACTAACCAATAACCTATTGGCAGTAGCATTGTGAGAGCCCATGTGACCTTGAACAAAATAATTGTTACATTATGTTGTTCTATTGTATGCCATTATTATGACTCATCAAATACAACTACCATACATTTAAAAAAATAAAATTAGTATCCAGTATATTTTTAATTAACAGGCCAAAAAATTTATGAACATTACCAGTCTATGTTACAAAATATAATGTTATAAGGTAATTGACTATCTAGACTTTATGGTGACAAGTTTTTATGGCGTACATCTCGACTTTTATTGTGACGTCATGTTATACCATTATACGTCTACGAGTGGGTGGCTGGGCCAACGTTATTGTACGTGAATGGATGGATGGGTAGGTAAATACAAGTATCACCTTAATAGTGACGTCACACTATGTCCTGGATCTCCCCCGCTGTGTGACTAAATAAGTGCACTTTTGAGACCGATTGTACCAGTTCAATATGGCATGCATCACACATCTATGCATAGGTTGCCACCGAGACCGCAACTTCAGGCCAAAATTGTTAGGAGGCCTACACCGTACTAAACTGGTGCAATTAATTTCACAAAGCTACTTCCTCAGTCAGTGGGGAGTCAGTCTGCGAGTGAAGTCGATGGCTCCGAAGGGTATCTGTGTGAAGTTCTCGGCTAGAGCAGCTGAGTAGTATATAACCAATATTTCGCTGAAAGTGAGTATCCTTAGTCCGTTCTTTGATGTACATAATTTTGGATGACGGGTACTCTATCTAGGACCAGTGGAACTGCACCTGACCTTAAGCGATCGTCCTACCTCAGCACACATGTGAGGGAGAACCCCGATGCATGTGAAATGAATAGCACATTTATATGACATAATGTTGACTCTGGTTACGTCTCATCAGGTATAAATAGACAGTGGTTCCCTCCGGTCACTACACTACAGTTAACTGAGTCAACTTTTGGTTACATTTCCTTCACTTTCTACCCTGCTGTCACTTTACAACTTGGTTTGAGTCACGGTATATAGAATACATGGTAGGGGCCACTGCAAGGCTGTGCAGTAGACAGCCGCCCGCATGACGTCAGCGGGACAGACGCTGGGCTTGAATAATGTTCCACGCTTATACTTAAAGTTCCACGATTTAGGTAATTAAAATGTGTCCAGTACATACATTATTTTAATGTTAATTAATGAATGATCGAAGCTGTCTATGTATTTGTCACCGGAATTGGGTAGTTCTATATAATTATTATTGCAGTAATAGTAAAAGATAATCTAGAAACTAAAATCTTTAATCGTTTTCCATTATTTGAATTTTATTGTAAGCACGTGGTTATTAAAATTACTTTAAAATTTTTTATTTGTTTATTTACTATGATTTGAGTTTAATAGGCCTACACTTGAATTAAAACATTCATACAAAACGAACCACAACACTTAGAACTGCAAATGTCTGATATTCTTTTATCTTCCAGTCAGTCTCAATTAAGATAATACAAATAATGTTGTTAAAACTATAAATACATACCTAACGTTCGTCCAAATTGTTAAATTAATGTGTGATTTTATTGTAGTAGCTTTTAACATTTTCTGTAACTATTTTTGGATACAAAATATTTAGGCAAAAATTAAGTGCTAAAAGAGTTAAATATAAAATTATTGATTGTTTATAATTGATTAAATAAATATATTTATGACATGTACTGCCTAGAGCTACCTGTTATTTTACAGGCTTATAGAAAAAATATTTAGTTTGAATTCTCTGGTGGAAATAACATTTCTAATTATAGTAATGTTGTGCTGTAGCGATTGACGTAGCATTTTTTTCGTAGGGTGTCGCCTAATTGAATAATATAATGGATAACTGAATATATTATATTACTTAATAATTATAGCCTATTCTGCGTATATATTTAATTTTCCTCATACAGTTGTATACAACAGTTAATATTAATTCTAAATAATATATAATAGTTAATGTGTCGTTAGAAATTAGCTAAAGTATTTCATTGTTTAGAGTTCGTGTATTCTATGTACCATGGTTTGAGTTTCTTTCATTTTCTGTCCTGCTGTCACTGTACATATTGGTTGTAGCTATCTTCATTTTCTTCCCAGCTGTCACGGAACAACTTTGTTAAAGTTACCGTCATTTCCTTTTCTTGCTGTCACTGTACATTTTGCTTGCAGTTACCTTAATTTCCTGTCCTGGTGTCACTGTACATTTTGGTTGTAGTTACCCTCATTTCCTGTCCTACTGTGACTGTACATATTGGTTTAGCTATCTTCATTTTCTTCCCTGCTGTCACGGAACCACTTGGTCAAAGTTACCCTCATTTCCTGTCCTGCTGTGTCACTGTACATCTTGGTTGTAGTTACCCTCATTTCCTGTCCTACTGTGACTGTACATATTGGTTGTAGTTATCTTCATTTTCTCTTTTGCTGTCACGGAACCACTTGGTTACAGCTACCTTCATTTTCTTCCCTGCTGTCACTGTAGAACTTTATTTTAGTTATATTTATTTTCTTCCCTGCTCTCATTGTACAACTTGGATAGCACTGATTTCACTATACAAAGATCTCTGTATAGTAAAATCAGTGATTATAGTTACCTTGATTTTTTATCTGCTGTCACTGTACATTTTGGTTGTAGTTACCCTCATTTCCTGTCCTACTGTGACTGTACATATTGGTTTAGCTATCTTCATTTTCTTCCCTGCTGTCACGGAACCACTTGGTTAAAGTTACCCTCATTTCCTGTCCTGCTGTGTCACTGTACATCTTGGTTGTAGTTACCCTCATTTCCTGTCCTACTGTGACTGTACATATTGGTTGTAGTTATCTTCATTTTCTCTTTTGCTGTCATGGAACCACTTGGTTACAGCTACCTTCATTTTCTTCCCTGCTGTCACTGTAGAACTTTATTTTAGTTATATTTATTTTCTGCCCTGCTCTCATTGTACAACTTGGATAGCACTGATTTCACTATACAAAGATCTCTGTATAGTAAAATCAGTGATTATAGTTACCTTGATTTTTTATCTGCTGTCACTGTACATTTTGGTTGTAGTTACCCTCACTTCCTGTCCTACTGTGACTGTACATATTGGTTTAGCTATCTTCATTTTCTTCCCTGCTGTCACGGAACCACTTGGTCAAAGTTACCCTCATTTCCTGTCCTGCTGTGTCACTGTACATCTTGGTTGTAGTTACCCTCATTTCCTGTCCTACTGTGACTGTACATATTGGTTGTAGCTATCTTCATTTTCTTTTTTGCTGTCACGGAACCACTTGGTTACAGCTACCTTCATTTTCTTCCCTGCTGTCACTGTAGAACTTTATTTTAGTTATATTTATTTTCTTCCCTGCTCTCATTGTACAACTTGGATAGCACTGATTTCACTATACAAAGATCTCTGTAGGCCAATAGTAAAATCAGTGATTATAGTTACCTTGATGTTTTCTTTGCTGTCACTGTACAACTTTGGTATAGTTACCTTCATTTTCTGAAGCAGGTATCCAGTGTACATTCATATATAAGCAGGAGAAAACTTAACAGTGAAAAGATCTATACTGTATTATGTTTAACGTTTCATTTGAAAATAAAATTAAGATGTTTTGAAAAGTAAAACCCTGTATAAATAGACTAATACTGTATAAGAGGTAAAAATTATTAAATTTTAATCATATACTGAAGATCTCCCACAGTTTAATTATTAATGAAGAGCCACCACCATTAGTGTACATAATACGTCAAAAGCATGACGGCTAGATCTTAACCACAGATAATATAACATTCACACTCCAAAAACACTCATTCTAAACACAATGAACTAACCACAGGATCATACATTTTGAATATAGTTGATTTTCAAAAATTGTAGTCATGTGTGTTGTAAATCGAATATTGATTTGTTGCACTGAGCATTTTGTTTAACTGTGTTAAATATATCAACTACAAAATGAAAATTAAAGTAGCCTATATTGTTGTGTAAAGCTAGATCTATACTTTCCTTTCTACCCCAATTTAAGAATTTATTTTAAAAAAACTAGACGAACAAATTTTACATCCATCGGTTTTAGGAAAATAATCCTATACCTGATATAATTATTTTCACAAACCTAATCTAGCAACATTACATTTCTAATTACCCACGTACTTACTATACTGTAAAAAAAAGCGTATGTTGTTTTTATTATATGTATTCCAATTATATAAAGCATTTAAATCTTTAAATAATGATAAAGTGTAAATAGCTCTTGTGATCAATTTAAAAAGCACGTTTGCATATTTGCTAATATATATATAATATGTAGTTAATATTCAACTCAAATATAATTTATTTATAATGTGCATTTTGGGTAGTATACATATTGGCATACACTACTATTAGTTCAATACGTATACTGTACATAGACAATTGAAGTAAAATTGTGTGGCAACTAAAATGAAGTCTTAATTAAAATACGATTGATAAAATAAAAAAAAAAATTGTGTTCTGTTGTTAGGAATTAGTTTAATTTAATATTATTTTGGATTTACTTACTGTTTCAAATAAATTCGTAGTCTATATGTAAAAATGCTGCGAGCAGTGATACTCGATTCCGTACTTTAGTGCTCAGTAACCGATTAATTCCGTCGTTGGTGTAGTCGGATCATGTTGACAAGGTTCGTTGGCCTAGCCTGCGGCAGTGTGACGCTTTTCGGACACCTAATAAACTTTTAGTTGCCTTTAATTAGAGTTGTCACGTTTGAAATCACTAGGTATATACTTTATTTAAATTAGGTATTTTGAAATATTATTAACTGTAAGCAATTTCTAAAACGAAATATTCTTTTCATAAGTATAATACAGCAAAAATAATTTTATTTAAAACAAATCTCATATCGTGAAAACAAACGGTAACCTAGTAAGCTTAAACGTCACCTCACATAAAAAAAAAAAAAAAAAAAAACACGTTCAATCCTATTCATAAAAAAGTTAACTATAAAAGGGATAAGCTGGTATCCAGTGGCTTATTTGTCGTCAAGCCATTAGATAAATGGAACTCACCAAATAGAACAATGGGCATTATCAGTGGTTCGCTCTTTGAACCTTAACCATCATGGTTTCCGATGCTGTGTTGCATGCATAGATCCACTGAAACAAGTGACAAACAGTGACATTTTAGAGATATTAATACATTAAACACTATAAATTTCCCCACCACACAAAATATCCAACTAACGTATTACAAAAATGCAGAAAACAGCCATTTCAACTACAGTTCATTTTTTGAATCTCCGAACTTGATTTCAAAGTACTGCTACATCAAAAGCTGGAACTGCGAAGATTTGTTGACTGCTACGACCAATGACGTGATGATACTAGCCAGACTCAACCATAATAACGCCTTAATGACTTGTATTATTCTTACGTTCCAGCTTTACATTCACCCGTGTAAAAACTTACTTATTCGAATGTGTTGTTGAATAGATCATGATCGTGGTTTTCGGACTGTATATACCTTTCTATATATATTTACTTTTTTAAAGTTTATGTTTAAAGAAAATGTTAAAGGAGACAACACGTTGAAGAGATTGTACGTGATATGTTTTATGTTCGGTCCTCTTAATACCGATACGGCGTCCGCTCAATGGTTGCTATCGACGTGCACACTACTAGAGAGGTTTAGGATGTCTATGTTGGATGGTAGTCAAGGTTCAAATGTTGTGTAGGGAAGATAACTGAGTGTCAGACTTGTCAGTTAGCTGAAAATAAGACTAACACTACGTGGGTCGGATTCCACATAAAGCTATTAATAAATGGCTTTCTAAGGTACAGTCAACCTTAGGTTGTTACAATGATTACACTCGTTTATCTTCACTCATCACACTCATTCGCTTATATCTTGTCAATCGGCGTCTTAGTAATGTATAATGAATACTGAATATTGTTATGGTTTTCATATGCACTGCACTCACTTCTGCAGTTCCACTGACTAGTGGCAAGTTAATAGAGTATAGCAATCCAGTAAATTCAAATGAAATTCATTGGCAAGAGATTTATGTTGATGGTTAAAACAGCTTTGATTAGCAGAACTCCAATCAGATCACCGGTAAGTTGAACCTTCCCAGTAAAAAACTAAACCATACAAGTTCGTTCTGATTCTCGTACATTTGCGATGCAATTCTATTATTGGAAATCCAAGCGTGAATTTGCAAATTATCAGTTTTGTGATTGTGGAGCTGAATTAAGACCATGAACTACATAGAATGATTACAATTGTGGTGTTTTTTTTTTTTTTTTTTTTTTTTTTTTTTTTTTGATGTAACTCAGTGGCGGATATAATGTAGTTTTATATTATGTATGGGAGGGTTATTCAAACAGTAGCCTTTAGTGATCACCCGAAATACTATAAACTTATGGTGATGATTTACTGGCACTGACCCACCCACCCGCCCATACATGTACATTGGCTTAATACTTTAAATTATTTTAGCTTTTAAATACTGAATAAAATATTTCAAAAGAACCCATGAAATATGTAATGACAATTTTTAAGGGAATTTCTACCTTTTTTTCTTAAATAACGACGTTCACTCATTCCAAAGTCAACGTTTTCATTTGTGTTCTGAATCCTTCCAATGTAGCACAAAACACCTATTTTATTACTCGAGAGAATGCGAAATTTTGTAGATTTAAGTTTTGTTTTAGTATTACCAAATTTGCTCTATAAATAACCATACAATTATGTTATAGTAGAAATCAATCAATTTTTAGCATGGAACATGCTTTAGTCTTGACCTAACTGTCTGAAAACGTTACGCGGGAGGGTGACGCGTAACCATGAAAACACAATGACATATCAGTGTTGACTTCAATAATGATTTTATTTGCAAGCGTTGATCAAAGTACATCTTTAGTTTCCATGACAACTCTTGTTAAAAATATACAAAATTAAGTCCTAATTAGAGAATCCAGTCCTCAATTATCCTGTCTGGCGATATCAATTTGGACCTCAAGAAGAAAGAAAATCAAAAGTTTGTTCACTTCATGGAGGAAACGTTCGGTCTACAACTCAACACAAATCTAGCTATATCAACTACTCGAGGAGGATCATGTATCGATATGATCTTCACTCGCCATATTGACAAGATTGATTGTAAACATTATGTAAGTTACTTCAGCTATCACAAACCAATATTGGCCACAACTTCTAATGATTGTATGGAACAATAAAATTTAAAAAGTAAAGATATATTTATATTTTTAAGATATGTTTATATTTTTTGTAATTCCTTACATGAAATCTAAAATTCGTTGTTTTCGGAGAAATACATTTGCAGAAATTATTAAAAAGGAGCCAGCAAACAGAAAAAGCGCAGCTAAAGCATGTTCCATGTTTCTTGAATTTTAGCCGTAGGCTCTAAGCAAAAAGATCCGGGGGTCCAGGGGGCTTGCCCCCTGGCGAGGCCCGCAGGGCCGAGTTTTTTTGTATTTGTGTTAGTAACATAATTAAGTACGAATGTAAGATTACTCAACTCATTTCAGCATAACAAATTAAAGACGTTATTTATGCATATAAGTAATTAGTAGGCCATGAATTGTTTTTAAACTGATGCTATATTCATGAGTATTAAAGGAAATACTCGTACATAAATATAGCACCAGTTATATGCTAAATATTTATTTGCAATAGCTTTGTAAAAATGATTTATAGAATCGTAAAAAATGGCTGAAATTGCATCATTCTCATATGTAGGAGGTTGAAAGAGCCATTACCAATGTACGTGTATAGGAGGGCTGTGTCGATTTATCTTGTTTGGGAGGGTGGAAGAACCATTACTTCTGTATGTGTATGGGAGGGATTTGACCAATTATCTTGTATGGTAGGATGGAATAACCATAACCACTGTATGTGTATGGGAATGCTATTTCCATTTATATTGCATGGGAGGGTGGAAGAACCATAACCACTGTATGTGTATGGGAGGGATTTTACCAACTATCTTGTATGGTAGGATGGAATAACCATAACCACTGTATGTGTATGGGAGGGCTATTTCCATTTATATGCATGGGAGGGTGGAAGAACCATTACCTCTGTATGTGTATGGGAGGGATTTTACCAACTATCTTGTATGGTAGGATGGAATAACCATAACCACTGTATGTGTATGGGAGGGTTATGTCCATTTATATTGCATGGGAGGGTGGAAGAACCATTACCTCTGTATGTGTATGGGAGGGATTTGACCAATTATCTTGTATGGTAGGATGGAATAACCATAACCACTGTATGTGTATGGGAGGGTTATGTCCATTTATATTGCATGGGAGGGTGGAAGAACCATTACCTCTGTATGTGTATGGGAGGGATTTGACCAATTATCTTGTATGGTAGGATGGAATAACCATAACCACTGTATGTGTATGGGAGGGTTATGTCCATTTATATTGCATGGGAGGGTGGAAGAACCATTACCTCTGTATGTGTATGGGAGGGATTTGACCAATTATCTTGTATGGTAGGATGGAATAACCATAACCACTGTATGTGTATGGGAATGCTATTTCCATTTATATTGCATGGGAGGGTGGAAGAACCATTACTTCTGTATGTGTATGGGAGGGATTTGACCAATTATCTTGTATGGTAGGATGGAATAACCATAACCACTGTATGTGTATGGGATGGCTATTTCCATTTATATTGCATGGGAGGGTGGAAGAACCATTACCTCTGTATGTGTATGGGAGGTATTTGACCAATTATCTTGTATGGTAGGATGGAATAACCATAACCACTGTATGTGTATGGGAATGCTATTTCCATTTATATTGCATGGGAGGGTGGAAGAACCATTACCTCTGTATGTGTATGGGAGGGATTTGACCAATTATCTTGTATGGTAGGATGGAATAACCATAACCACTGTATGTGTATGGGAATGCTATTTCCATTTATATTGCATTGGAGGGTGGAAGAACCATTACCTCTGTATGTGTATGGGAGGTATTTGACCAATTATCTTGTATGGTAGGATGGAATAACCATAACCACTGTATGTGTATGGGAGGGTTATGTCCATTTATATTGCATTGGAGGGTGGAAGAACCATTACCTCTGTATGTGTATGGGAGGTATTTGACCAATTATCTTGTATGGTAGGATGGAATAACCATAACCACTGTATGTGTATGGGAATGCTATTTCCATTTATATTGCATGGGAGGGTGGAAGAACCATTACCTCTGTATGTGTATGGAGGTATTTGACCAATTATCTTGTATGGTAGGATGGAATAACCATAACCACTGTATGTGTATGGGAATGCTATTTCCATTTATATTGCATTGGAGGGTGGAAGAACCATTACCTCTGTATGTGTATGGGAGGTATTTGACCAATTATCTTGTATGGTAGGATGGAATAACCATAACCACTGTATGTGTATGGGATGGCTATTTCCATTTATATTGCATGGGAGGGTGGAAGAACCATTACCTCTGTATGTGTATGGGAGGGATTTGACCAATTATCTTGTATGGTAGGATGGAATAACCATAACCACTGTATGTGTATGGGATGGCTATTTCCATTTATATTGCATGGGAGGGTGGAAGAACCATTACCTCTGTATGTGTATGGGAGGTATTTGACCAATTATCTTGTATGGTAGGATGGAATAACCATAACCACTGTATGTGTATGGGAATGCTATTTCCATTTATATTGCATTGGAGGGTGGAAGAACCATTACCTCTGTATGTGTATGGGAGGGATTTTACCAATTATCTTGTATGGTAGGATGGAATAACCATAACCACTGTATGTGTATAGGAGGGTTATGTCCATTTATCTTGTTTGGGAGGGTGGAGGAACCATTACCTCTGTATGTGTATGGGAGGGATTTTACTAATTATCTTGTATGGTAGGATGGAATAAACATAACCACTGTATGTGTATGGGAGGGCTATTTCCATTTATATTGCATTGGAGGGTGGAAGAACCTATAGTTCCACCATACTCCACCATGCCAAATGCACAATGCCACCATACTCCAATTTAGTCCAAAATTTGATTTTGAAGATTTTTGTCAGTCCATGGGGACTGACAAGGTGCTGGCCTTGTATCCCCATGGAAAACCAGAGAAACACGTTTAGCTCACTATTAATTAATTGAATGTGACCACTTGTTTCTTTCTTGTGTATGATCGTATTTACAATGTGACGGCGTTGAACCGTGATTCAGGTACAGCCCTGTATTGTGGGAATTGTATCACAAATAGCACAGGCGCTTCGAAGATTGTTAGAAAACAATTTGTTTTAACGTACGGTGGCACTAAACCACCCGTCCTCCCAAACACGTAGGGTGGCATTAACCCAACCGCCCACCCCTACACGTACGGTTGCATTAACCTACCCACCCACCCATACACGTACGCTGGCATTAATCCTTCCATACCCATTAATTATCATACCCACTGTACGTGTATGAGTGGGCGGGGCGGGTCATTACCACTGTACGTGTATGGGTGGGTGGGTGGGTCATCACCACTGTACGTGTATTTGTGGGTCATCACCACTATACGAGTATGGGTGGATGGGCGGGTCATTAACACTGTATGTGTATGGGTGGAAGGGTGGGTTCTCACCACTGTACGTGTATGGATGGATAAGCGGGTCATCACCACTCTACGTGTATAGGTGGGCGGGCGGGTCATCACCACTGTACATGTATAGGTGGCCCACAAAACCACTCTACAAGTATGGGTGGGCGGGTGGGTCAATATATGCTGTAATGTATGGTATAAATAGCCAATACCACTGTACGTGTGTATGGGTGGGTGGGTGGGTCAGTACCACTGTACGTGTATGGGTAGGCGGGTGGGTCAATACCACTGTACGTGTGTATGGGTGGGCGGGTGGGTCAGTACCATTGTACGTGTGTATGGTTGGGCGGGTGGGTCAATACCACTGTACGTGTGTATGGGTGGGCGGGTGGGTCAATACCACTGTACGTGTGTGTGGGTGGGTGGGTGGGTCAGTACTTTTTAATTCATTCGTACAGTGGTACCGTACGAAAGTAAGTGTGGTTACTTATTACAATATACTTATATATTGTAATAAGTAACACTTATTATACTATAATAATTATTGTAAATTTTAATGTAATGTACAGGAAATTGTAACAAAGATTGCAAATTTTAACTTAATGAATGTGACAAACCAATATGATTGACATTAAATACCTGCTGCTAGTTAATGTGATGGATGTTTACCTCTGTATGTGTATGGGAGGGATTTTACCAATTATCTTGTATGGTAGGATGGAATAACCATAACCACTATATGTGTATGGGAGGGCTATTTCTATTTATATTGCATTGGAGGGTGGAAGAACCATTACCTCTGTATGTGTATGGGAGGGCTATTTCTATTTATCTTGTATAGGAGGTTGAATGAGTCATTATTACTGTATGTGTATAGGAGGGATATTTCCATTTATCTTGTATGGGAGGGTGAATGAGCCATTATTACTGTATGTGTATAGGAGGGATATTTCCATTTATCTTGTATGGAGGTTGAAAGAGCCATTATTACTGTATGTGTATGGGTGGGATATTTCCATTTATCTTGTATGGGAGGGTGAATGAGCCATTATTACTGTATGTGTATGGGTGGGATATTTCCATTTATCTTGTATGGGAGGGTGAATGAGCCATTATTACTGTATGTGTATAGGAGGGATATTTCCATTTATCTTGTATGTGAGTGTGAATGAGCCATTATTACTGTATGTGCATAGGAGGGATATTTCCATTTATCTTTTATGGGAGGGTGAATGAGCCATTAATACTGTATGTGTATGGGTGGGAGTGCCATTACCACTAATCTTGTGTGGAAAGGGGGAAGAGCCATTACAACTGTACGTGACTACAAAACGGTTTGCAGTAATTTGTGGACGAGTACTACTCATTAGTTGTGGGCCATGTTATAAATGAGACGAAAACATGTTTGTAACAATATGATCAATAATGTAAGCAGTGGAATAAGCATACGTTTTCTAATTTTCCTTTTTTCTAAAACCAGTTCTAAATTATTTAAACTAAGTATTATTACATTTAGACAGTTAACTGTTATAAGAAGAAGGCTTTATACACTTTTTTCGTATAGTTGACGTATTGTCTTTGTAGTTTTGTCAACACTTTTCATAACTAATTTTCTTTTATTTGTCTATTAATAGTTGCATCAGTCTCTCAAACAAATAAACTATATTTAAATGAGTTATACAGAAGAATATTAAAATACACAAATGACAAATGAGTAAAAATCTATAAATTTAAAAATCACTAAATATCATAGTTTGCTTTAATGACACGTACAAATTTGGATTTCCATATCTTACTTTCATATGTAAATCAGTATTTTCAAATTAGAATTGACAATATATATCTATAGCCTGCCATAACAATATTGAAAATAAATAAATTTACAAAAAGTTAAATAACAATATTTATGCAGATTCTATAATATTATCAATTTCTATTATTTGACAGTATAATATAATTATTTTTTAAATGTTATTTTTATTTATTTTAACTCTTATCTCACCAGCATATGATAATTATTATTTTATTTTTATATCAATCACTACAATGGATGATTGGTTACCGATTTACTTTTTCTGCGAGTGAAATGTGTATGTGCAAGTGATTCGGGTATATATTTCTGTAAGTAGTTAATAATTGGGAGTTTTTGAAATGTATTAAACCATTACACAGCACATACGTAAAACATAACTTAATTATACATACAATACTTTTTTTACAAATTAAAAAGACACTCATCAATGTTGTTATATATAATTATCTTAAAAAAAATTAAATCCAAAGTTAATATGCGTTCATCTTTGTAGATGTACCTAACATGTAAGTGAGTTGAGCAACATATTATCTGTTCTAAAAACACTCATTTCACTAACTGTAATTATCTCCAGGAAAGTGTAGTGGGAAAATAAAGTCACCCTGAGAACCTTTTCACTAATGCGGTCACATCCCTTCGCCTTTAGGGCCACGTGATCCCATCCTACAGGACTCGAGTAATTACTTCTAGAAGCCTTTTTACTGTAAGCCTTTATATATTGTGATATATAAATAAACTTATTATTTACATCTTGAAATGGCTTCTAATATATATTCCCTGTGATTTTAATAAAATTACTCAAAATATTCCGTAATTAATAAAAGCCTATATTGTTTAGATAAATTGCGATTTGTTTTGATAAAATATAGTCTTTTACTGTTCAGATTTTAATCAATAGCAGGGACTATATGTATATATATATATATATATATATATATATATATATATATATATATATATATATATATATATAAATAACAACAAACTCCAACCAAATAACTCAACAAACCCAAACCCCCCCCCCCCTTGTAAACCATGAAAAACTCTTAAATATTAGATTCGCTATGATAGATTAAATAAATTTTACTATCTATGCTTTGAAATAAAATTTAGTAATAATTTTTAAGTTGTTAAGTTGGAACTAAAACACTTTTATTTTAAGTGTTGTAATTTTTATATATTCATACATTGATTCTGCCACTCCTGAGAATTTGGTAGTCTTAAAATACAGTCTGGTAGACTAGTTAAGAAAAAAATAATCCAGTTCCCAAAGAATGAGAAAAATAGAGATATTGTTTACTTAGCATCTCAACACCAAAGTGCTAGTCGTGGAAGTGGTTCGTCCTCTATAGCCTATAATTTCACGTACTTTATCTCAGGTACCCGTCCTGTTCTAGGATAAATTTGCGACCCAAGTTACTTCGAAAGGAAACCAAAGAAACCGTTTTTTAATCGTTTTATGTAATGAATGTCAAAATCTAGCGTATAGGAAAGACATTGTTAAAAATACGTTTATTGAAAAAAGAAAGAAAAATAAAATCCAGATTAATTCAACTCTTATGCAATTTAAAATAAAATATCAGGTTCCTGAAAAATTAGCAATTGCTAAACATACTCTGAAAACAAATCACATTATTTCTAAAACTAATTTAATAAAATAAGTAGATAACCATAATAATTGTGAACCCATTAAAAATAAGAAAAGTGAGCTCAACCTACTAAACTGTGGACCTGCTAGTTTCAGTATTACCTTTTATTAAGTGTTTTTAATCTTTAAATATTTTTGTATATTTTTTATTTACTTTTATATTCTTATTTTATTGTACACACATATTTTAAACGGCTTTTATTGTTTCATTCTTAAAATAAAATTATCAACATTATTCTAAAAATATTTTTTTTTAATAGGATGAGTGCAGGTCTCATACATTTACCCTCATTGAATATCAATGCCACTATACGTGTATGGGTGGGCGGGTGGGTCAATTCCACTGTACGTGTATGGGTGGGCGGGTGGGTCAATGCCACTGTACGTGTATGGGTGGGTGGGTGGGTCAATAACACTGTACGTGTATGGGTGGGTGGGTGGATCAATAACACTGTACGTGTATGGGTGGGTGGGTGGGTGGGTCGATAACACTGTACGTGTATGGGTTGGCGGGTGGGTCGATAACACTGTACGTGTATGGGTGGGCGACCGGTGAAGGACCGTTTAATTATGAGTTTCCACTTGAATGTTACATGCGAAAACAAGCCGTTACGCTGCAGTGTAGGGAATAGTTTAAACGTATTGCTTCAACATAATATATGTTAATTAATTATAATACATTGCAGTTTTAATCAATAGTCAAAGAACAATGAAAAATACAACTGGCCATGTTTGTACGATACGCTATAGTGGGGAAGCTGAAAATGAAGCGGGTGGAACACTTCATTTTGTTTGGGTTATGAACAGCTGTTTGACACTTTCTTTTTGAAGAAGTGACAGGGAGGATTCAAAACAGACCCTAAAGTTACTTTTAAGACGTTTGTAATAGACTAGGCTACAAGTAGGCTTAGTATGATGTTATTTATACATGCGACCATTCGCTGAGCGGTGGTCATTTACTGGAATACTCACCTTATGTAGGCCTAAATATTTATTATTTTGTATAGGTTGTGATTTTATCCAAAGATATTGTCTTTGACAACAAAAGGTCTCATAGAATAAAAATTTGATTTATCGGGATTTTGAAGGGCAACTAATTTCAAATTATAATTTTTAATTATTTACCGGAGTACACAGAATCTTTATTCGTGTGAATTAAGAATCAGGTTCAGTAGCCTCGTTTGACAACAAGAAGCATCGGTGCACTAAAATAAGTTACAATAAATTCTTTAACAACTGAACAATTGTTGAAAACCGCGTGATCTAATCCGAACAATATCTATTTATTGATTAACTTCCGTACGATTGTGTAAACAAAACTCGAAAACTAGCGAATGGATTCAGTTGAAATTTTGCCGTTGTATCTAAGATTGTTATGTTTAATATATGTAATTTCTTAAACTATAAACGGAGACGAGGTATTTAAAATATATACCAATCTACTTATATTTCAAAAATTAAAATAAATGTCAGTTATGAAAAATATCTACTATGACCGGCTGATCTATGTGCATATTGTATCCAAATCATACTCTGTAAGTTTATTACTGTGACAAGACTAATGTTTATTTATGAAAACAGATGTAAGTTACTTTATTGGATATAAAAATCAATAGAACAGTTAACCTATATCTTTCATACAACTTAAGTAAAAAATAATGACTAACGGATCATTTCAGACTAAGCTAGAGCAAAGTGTAGTCAGGTTTAGCTGAAAGAGTATAAAAGTGTAATTGAAATAGCCAAAAAGTCAAATTTCACATTTTATAGAGTCATAAAACTATAATATATATTACCATACATGCATTGCCCTTTCTAATATTTTGTGTGTGGCTTTACATTTATATGCTATAAAAATATAAACAATCTGATATTTTAATCAACTATATTGTTAGTAATTGTTGGCTGAAGAAATCGGTAATTTTACAAATAATTAAATGTAATTACAAATATTTGTATCAAAATGTTTTATGAGAAATTACTACAGGATATTTTGGCCTAAAAAATGAACAACAGATCTTTTAGAAGTATTTTTAATTAATTAACTTTTGCAAGCATTTGCACTATGTGTATATTTAATTTAAGTTTACTAGAATAATATGAAAAAATACAGCGAAATAATGGAAAATGCTGTTTGGAAAGCTAAAAAGTTAACTAATGTTCTGGTTAATTAGATATTTAAAAGTCGAACAACCGCTGTATTAAGGTTACTGAAGTTACGAACGAGATCAAGTTCGATTAAAGGCCCTTTGTAACTTCTGCAGGGAAAACTACAACATTCATTAGTGGAAGTATTTGCTCAGTAATCTTCATTCTAAACATTTGTTGTTCGGAGATTTAATCTTTGAAAGTACATTATTAACGTTCAAATAATTAAATATATTACTAAGTAAAATTAATAACTAACTGACATGCTCAGTGAAGTAAACGTCCTACAGCCATTTTAGTATTGTACCTCTAAAATCTAATATTAACTCTACTCTTTATCAGTGGACATTTATTGAAAGAACGGTTAGTATTTAAATAAAATAATTTATCTGTACATGTATATTAACTAGCCGAAAACCCTTGTTTAACTACGTGGTAGTTCTCTACACTCAATTTATCTTCCTTCCGTGGTTGAAAAATATATAATGTTGATATTTGGTGTATTTCCTACCAAATATCAACATATTAAAACAGACAACAAACAATGTAAAGTAAAGGCCTTTCATCAAAATATAACTCCCCTCAAAACCAAACATAACCTTCTGGAAATTTACGTACAGTGCGAATCACCAGACATTATATGTATGTCGGAACACAATTTAACTACAGAGGAGTTTGAAGGCTATCACTTGCAAGGTTAAAAAACGTATCACCTTTCTGTCGCCGAAACAGAAGTTAGGGCGGTGTACATATATATTGGCTAAGAAATGCTTGCAATTTAAAGCCATAGACATTATCCAGTTTAGTGATGAGCCAATTTGTCAAATGGCAGCCTCTCGATTTCAACATTTTTGTGTTAAAAGTTTCTTGATGATTGCTTTGTTGGTGATAAACTGTAAAGCCAAGTTTATTGTTCACATCCCTTACACAGATGATGGAGATTGTGAAAGATGGGCTCAGTCCTCGCACATACAGTTACTAAATGGTGTACCACAGATATCAGTGCTTGGTCCCATTCTCCTCCTCCTATTTATTAATAACCTACCTAGAAGTATATCTAATTCTAGGGTGTGTCTGTTTGCAGACGATATTTCATTGTTAGTGTCTGCGAATGCCTATTCAGATCTTGAAGTTAAAACTTAACATGAAGCGTGTTCTCTCTTGCACTGGTTTGATATTCCTTAAATATTAATAGTGACAACAGTTAGTTAACTTCAGCCTGAACAATCAAAAATCAAATAATAATGTTCCCTCAATTTGCAATAAATTAATTACATATTCAAAATTAACCAAATTTTTATGCATTTTAATTGATAGCCATTTAAAACTCGATAAACATATCAATAAGGTCTGTAAAAAGTTAGTTCTGGCAATTATGCACTTAAAATACTGTCCTCATTTGCTGATCACAACCTTCTGTTGACTGCTTATTACGGCGTAATTTTCCCATATCTATTATATGATGTCGCAATCTGGGGACAGGAAAACACAAATAATAAAATGTTCTTTCGATTGAAAAAAAAAAAAACACATACAAACAATATTTAAGAAGCCCAGAAACTACTCATGTAAGGAACTTTTACGTCGCATAAGCTCTTAACGTTTCCATCTATATTTATTTTAAACCGTTTCTTTTTTTATAGGAAGAACTCAAATCTATTTGGGGACAATCCACGATTTTTGCAATACAATCTGAGAGAGAGAAACACTGTTTTAATACCACGTCACAAATCTGCCTTTTTTTGAAAAGCATTTATCATACAGAGCTCCCAGAATTTACAACTCGCTACTGGTTCAATTAGGTGTGAGATAGACTTAAAGACATTTAAGCGTAAAGTCAAAGAGTTTTTACTGTCCCACTGCTTTTATAGTGTTAGGGAATATTCAGAACAAGTTTAGTCCAAGGTAGTATCGATAGAATGTATATTTCACTTTTCCATTCAATACAAGAACAAATTTAGAAAAGTTTGTTAAATTAAGATAATTTATAACAATAATTTATAAAATAAATCTGACGCTATTATACAGTTGTTAATTTTTGTTAAAATAAGTATGATTTGAATAATAGCTCTCTCTAAGGCATAAAATCAATATAAAAGCTCAACCTGCCCTTTTCCTGTATAATACATTTTTACAGACTAGACTTACCTATAAACTACTTTAGGAGAACGAAAATTAGTGCAATCAAGTCAGAGTTGGTAAAATTAACCTTGAACCTATAAAAATTTAAAACAAATTGTTCAAACTTTGTGTCATGTCCATGGGTTTTCACAATCTGTTTCAAATGAATGATTAAATTAATGGCAAAGTTACTCTTATGGTAAAAGGAAAACTTCGAGGAACTGTTTTTACGCCTTAGGAGTGTAATTTATGAAAATTGTTTCTCATTGGGTCTCTACGATAGAAAAGTTAACTTTCCTCCAATTTAGTGGTTTCGAGGATATCATGATATGTGAGTACATTATTTTGGGATTATATATTAAGATAATACTATGCCATTCATTTTCTTATAAAAGTGATCAATGGCTTCATTTCACCGTAAAAAAATAAATAAATAAAAACGGCTGCATTGTCAGTCCTAGTTGCGTACTCTGTAAAGTGTGACAGACATCTTTAAATTCAAAGAGTGTTATGACAGCTGACTATTCCATATATGGAACTTTTACAACTCGATACGATAGGTTGGGTTAGGTTAGGTTAGCTTAGGTTGGGTTAGGTTAGGTTAGGTTGGGTTAGGTTAGGTTAGGTTAACTAGATTTTAATTGCAAACTTAAATCACACTCATAAACCTATCAATTAGAATACTATTGATAACCATCTAGTATACTACCATGGTCGTTTGAAAAGTGATTTATTTATAAAATTTTGGTATCTCTTTACATTTAAATTGTTTTTTTTTTTTTTTTTTTTTTTTTTTATCATTCGGTACATCAAACTATCGTAATAATCAGACTGTAGCATCACTGGCATCAGATTTATAAAGCACCTCTTGTTGTCATTTAAGACGAGTTGTACAGTAATTTTGGCTTAGCAGATGACATAACTGGGAGAGTATAGAAGTAACCCTTTAGCTAGCTAGTAATCATTTGCTTAGCACAACACAGGAAACACGTCTAGCTAAAGGCTTGCAGCAGATGCGACACCATCCCGTGCTCCTTTTCAGGAGGGATTATTTGATCTTTATTCAATTGGAAGGATAGGTGTTGAATGGTTGCGAATTTGATATTTTCTGTGTGAAAGGAGACTAATATTTTTATCACGAAACCACGCGTATTTCATATACATATATATATTTTTTATTTAAAAAAAAGTATTAATTATTACCATTGATTTTAAACACAAATATATTTCCCGTTTAATGTTAAATTTATAGTCTCAAAATATCAGTTGTTTTTATGGATTATTGTAGAGTGCTAGTGTAGTCCCATGTAAATCTAATTCTGTTTGAACTAGATGTGGTTGTGGGCCTCACTAACTAACCAAAGTACTGGCACAAATATTCCTATTAGATGGAATATATATATATATATATATATATATATATATATATATATATATATATATATATTTATTTATTTATATTGTAGGAGTATATAATCAAGGCTACTATTAACTACACACACAGTCACCACTATACATGTGTGTATGGATTGGAGGCCTATCGTTACAATACGTGTGGGGGGAGGGCCATCACCACTGTACGTGAGTGGGTGGATGGGAGAGTCATCACTACTGTACGTGTGAGTAGGGGGCCATCACCAATGTACGTGACTAGAGAGTGGGAGGGTCAACACCACTGTACGTGTGTGGGTGGGTGGAGAGCCATCACTACTGTACGTGTGGGTGGGGGCCATCACCAATGCGCGTAACTAGGAGATTAGGAGGGCTAACACCACTATACGTATATGAGTGGGTGGGACAGCCATAAACACTGTTCGTGTGTGGGGATTGGATGGCCATCAAAACTTTACGTGTGGGTGGGGGGTCATCTCCATTTTACGTTAAGTATTTTCATAATTTTTCATAGGACATGAAATTGATACATAGGCCAAAAGACTTTATTGTGTTATAGTTTACATAAGGCTTTATAAATTCATATCTGCGCAAATTAGCAAATAATTAGTAACTGTAATTATTGAAAGAAAAACTAGACGAATTGAAATATTTAATTTAAAATCCAGAAATCTTGTGTAGAAGGAATTTTAGTGCCAGTAACTTGATTCCCTGCACTGCTGTAACAGCTTTTGCACTTTCCACTACTGGACCTCAAAACAGCTGATAATTTGAAATAAAACAACTTTAACATTCGGTAAGAAATGCTGTGTTTACATAATATACTACCTGTACCCACCCGTTTAGCCGGTCATAATATTAAGTTTGATCATATAATTGAAATGTGCAGCAAGTTTTCAGTTTAAATACTTTCAATCAAAATATAAGTAAAAATTCCAACAAATTCAAGAACATTAAAAAATCACGTAAAGGAAATCAAACTAAATAATTAATTTTTTTTAACAATTATTATTTAATATACAGTAATATCCAATTTATAACGCTGATTTTATGCATAATTTACTGCTGTACTCAAACTTCTTTTAATTTTAAAAGTTTAGTGACAATTTTATTCAATTTGTTTTATTCAACCGCTAAATAAATCAGCCAATTAATATAGCTCCATGAGAAGTTTGGTAGCCAGTGGGACGGAGTCCTGAGGTCAGAGAGGAAAATCCTTCCTTAGTGATCCTCAAGGGGCCAAGATAAACCTATGTACAAAATCTCGTCAATTGGACGAGATTATTGACGATATAATGATCAATGGTATTAGTCTTTTTAGAAATTCAGTGTATGACTTTAATAGATTTTATACAATCGACATGCATTAATATGAAGTAAATAAAAAATGTTTTAATGTGTCGTTATATAAAAAATATTTATTCGTAAAAATGTATGTTGGAAAATTTATTATTTTTAGTAAAATAATGATAACTTTAGAAGTAAGAATAATATTAATTAATATTATAATAAACGATTAAAGTTTTATTATGTATCTTGTTTCAATTTTAAAACCTGAAGATGTTTGATTTAAAGTAAACAAAGAGATAAAATTGGAATTTAAAAACTGATATTCCATAAACCAAAAATAAATGCCAAACCAATTAATTATATAACTAAGAAAATATTTGTAAAACTGGTCAAGTGTTAGATATACGATATTATTAAACAATTATATAATTATAATTCTTATGAGTTTGTTAAATACCATAATAATAGCCGTAAAAGTAAGCAGCATTGCAAATAAAGAGGCTGCGCGCGCACAGCTACTACACAGCTGGTTAACAATATTATTGTCAGCGATAACCAGTCTCGGCGTGTGCGTAGCGCCACAGTGTTGCGTTGGAGTCCGCGCGCCGCTTTAGTACGGAGTGTGTTCGTTAATCGGACGTACAGTGTAAGTGTAAAACGTTAAATTGTACGCGAGTGTAATTATAATAGTAGTGCTGGTGATCTAGGAAAAACTACAAACGGACTACAGTAAGCTTCAACATATCTATAGACTGATGTTTGGTTGCAGATATTGAAAACCGTTTGAAGGTAATTTTATAGGTTAATATAGATAAAATATAGGCTATTTTTTGAAATATTTGGTTTGCGATATAACTTTTATTTTATTTTTTAAGTTTAATTTCGTAAGCCTCTTAAGTTATTTTTAAGTTTTAACTTTAAGTAAAAAACTTATAACATGTTTAGTTAGCGTACTGAGTCAAGTTAAAAAAAATGAAGATATATTTTTATTAAACATGAATAAACCTTATTTCAAGAAAGTAAAGCTACACACAAAATATATAATTTTCAAAAATCAAGAAAAAATATTATCCTAAGTTACTTTACTCATTTAGGGTAAAATTAGGGATGATGGTATATTTTTATAATCTTTTACTAAACATCAATATTTGTCAAATATAGTAATCATCTAGTATTACTTGGTCAACCTCAAATCTTTTCAGAATTTGATAATACATTTATGGGATGCTAAGTACCAATATTTAGTAAAATGATGTGTCGGAAACATAGAGTAGTATCATTAGTGATAAATTAGTATCACATACAAAGATATAGACTCTTTTTACTATGTGATTAGTATACACCGAGGCCGCCCATATACATCGCACAGCGGCAATTAAAGTTAGGTTAGTATAGCCTATTGTAGTACATGTTTTTACAAATTCTACTGACTGAAATGTGGTTGCGACTGAAATTGCCTTAATGCATGTTCATTCTATAATACAGTAACCTAACCTAACCAGGACTGCCGCGGCGTAATGTCTCCGACATTAAACCTTCTTGTCGTTTTGCAACGTGAACGATGGTTTTCCGACACATGATTTTAATTTTTCTTACTAAGTGAGGACTACCTTATCATCATATAAAAGTATTAAATGAATTTAACTTGACTACATAATTGTGCAGTTTTACCACATCATGAATTTATAAAAACTTATGCTACTTAATGTGACATCCATCCCAGTGTATATTTATAGAAATACCTGTTTAACCATGTAAACATGAAGTATTCCTATAACTATGAGTAACAGATAAAAAACCAGAGAGTTTAAAAATATAGCCTAATATAATGATATTTACCTTAGATCTGGAAGTTCCGGTAACTATGCACTTTCTTTCCCCCTCTGAAAATACAATTTCTTGTTGAAAAAGTGATGAATTATGAGTTCATGTCTCTTGAGGAATTTGATTTCATCTATAGAAAATTCGTTTTTTACAAAAAAATCTAAATACTAGTTTTTATGTGATAGTGAAAAAACCAAAATTTTTTAAAAATCGTTATTTTTCGACAACTTTTATTTCATTTCTCGTGTTTTTTTATGCTTGACACAAATATATAACTGGTTTTGTAGTAAAGTTGTTTTTTTCAGTTTGAAAAATGCATTTTTTACTAACATAACTTAATTTATGCTAATTGTCTATTTTCTCAACAATAATTCGTAATTTGCGTTAATTTCCAGTTTTTGACCTCCGTGACGGCCTGCCGGCCGTCACTCCGGTGGGAATATAAGTGAATTCAGTTTTTGTGATTAATAGTTGTTGTATATAATGTTCACGTAATGGCCGCTAATCGCGATTCACCGCAATGGTGGTTTTCCGTCATATCTCGAGAAATATTTGTAATATACCAAAATCGTTCTCAAATTTGTATTCAGCACAAAAACACATAACAATTAAAAAAAATATGATTAAAATACCATTTAAAATAACGGAAATATTCCAAAAATAAAAAAAAAGTTGTGACATTGTTTTTTTTTTTTTTTTGAATTTTTCTGTAAAATATGTTATTTCCGCGGAATAAAAAGCATATCTAGTGAAAATACAGCCAATTCTAGACCCATTTCAAGCAAAATGTTCTAAACTTGTTTGATGGCAAGGAACTGCATTAATACCGTATTTCCACTCAACTCTAGGGAACTTATTATTACATTTTAATTATATGAGTATTGTAATTCAGTTACGAACATATCACCAAAGAGTTGTGTTGAGTGTAGGTAATAATTTCTAAGCTTGATCCTCTTAATACCACCATGGCGTCAACTCAGTGGTTGCCATCGATGAGGACACTACTAGAGAAGTCTGGAGTGTCTATGTTGAATGCTAGTTGTCTGTGGATGCTATTTAGGGGAGAGAACTGAAAAAATCATACCTATACTACGTGGTTCGGATTCCACAGAGAGCTGGAGGTACCATAGTTGTCCTGGCTATCGGGCCATTAATAAATGGTCCCTTATGAGCACAAATCGAGATCATGTTAGTAACAAGATCACACTGAGTAATCCACACTCATACAATCGTCCATATTCGCCGTAAAATACGTTCAAAGTTGTGAATGCGTCTTATATCTCAGGACAATCTATAGGGAAGGTGGGTGTTCCCCAAGGGATCGTGCCTAAACCGTGCTAAGTCCATAGGAGTCGGTGATAAATATTTTGTTGCATTATGTAGAATATAGGATAGGAAATATCTAAAGGAAAATCCAATTTTCACTGTAATGTTTCTTGGGATAAAATTATAATATTCAGTTTTATGTCATCTATCCAGTGCTATCTCCTAAACCACTCCCAAAACTTAAGTATCAGTGTTAATTACGTCTTTTGAGACTTCTAATAATATTAAGGTTTAATGTTGGTCTATATAAACAAAAATCAGCTATAATACCAAAAGATCAAGAATTCATATCCAAGATAAAAATAAATATGTTTATAACGATTCATAATGATTTATTTTCAATATATAAGGTGTTATTTATTTCATATATTTTCTTGAATTTTAATTACTCAGTTTGGAAGAAAACATTAATAATAAAAAAATAAATAAAATAAACAAATGTTTCATAAATAGAAAATCAGATCCTCGTGGAAAGAGGGGCAAACATTACACAGCATAATTCATTCAGCAACAAAATGTTACATATATATTTTGAGTCTGTAATATTGTCTTCAATACATTAGAAAGTTGTTAATATTACGAGAATATTGTCTTTTCACCATAATATTGTTGGCAGAATGATTGGCACACGCAATATAAAGTCAGCAACTTTCAAACACGTCGCTGAAGTTCGTGACTTGCTGTTTATTTAATTCAAACTTTGTTTATTAAGAATAAGTTGTGTGCCATTTCTCTAATGAACGAATGACGGTTTATATTAAGACTTCAAATAACTACAGATTTAACTGGTGTTATTATTCCACCAGAATTAAACCAATTTGAAAACTGATGAGATAAATATTTAAAAAAAAGTACTATTGTAAGTGAAAAAATAGTACTTTGTCTTAAATTGTATCCCCTAAAACATATAAATACATGGATAACTGATTTTTTTCTAATATAATACAAATGTGTGGTAAATATGGAAGTAACTTCTGTCGATTACTGAAAAGAATGTAATATAGGATAAAAAAGCAGAACACTTTTTTTCGTAGAAAGATTTTCATTTCTGTATTCTATCCTTGAGGTTATACAGAATTGGTCAAAGATCTCTTAGACACAAACTGTCCTGTTTAACCTTAAACTAAAATATGTTTAACCTGAGGTTTTTTTAATTAATGTATAGTTTGTTTAGGTTGTTTTAGGTTTCGTTAGATTATATTATGTTTGTTTAGGTTATGTTAGTTTAGTTTACTGAGGGAAAGAAAATCTTTAAGGCCATTCCTAGATTGCACTTCAACCTTAAGTTTATTGTGCTTCCCTGTTGTCTACTAGAATGGGGTACCTATTCCAAGCAGCTAAGCCAGCTTTAAAATGTTTTCCCCTCAAACTCTCAACCGAGCTGTCTTCTGAGAGATCGTTCCCGAATATTTCAATTCAATTCCTGTATTTACACACATATTTAAATACATATTTGTAGTAAATATGGTGTATCGCCAAAATACACATCGTTACAACACTGGCCCGCACGTCTTTATTCTGCTTATTGTCTTCTATGATAATATCTTATCAGCTCAATAAATAAATGACATTAATTACTTATGGAAAACAGTTAATATTTACATTAACAACTGTTAAAGAGTCACATACAAGTGTAATCACAGTGTATTATTCTTTATTTCATGAATGTTCATACTTGACTTCAAAGCGCTCTTACAGCAAATGCTGTAACTACGAGGAATTTGGGAATGCTCCGACCAATAGTGTGACGATGTAAGCCAGTCGCAACCATAACAATGCCTTTAAATCCTGTATTGTTGCCACACTATTTCAATACACCTGTTTTATAACTTACTTAATTATCATTGTAATTTTAATGTGAGTAAACATATTATGATCGTAGACTTTATAATGTTATTTCTATAGTGTATAGATTTTTCTTATTGAGCTATTTATATCTTTTAAAATTGCAAATTACTATGTTTAGGTCGTAAAGATAATCCGAATCCAATTGTTACCCGTAAGAAATACAATCTAACATCTGTATTCCGAGTATATGCATTGTTCATTTTAGTAACAATACATTTTAAATGAGCAAGTTCGTAACTCTACCATTTTTTTGAGAAAGTTTTACAAGCACTTCATTTTTTTTTATCTCTCATGATAGAACTAATATTTCATAGACATATGTAAAAATTTATACGTGTTTAGAACTATTGGCTGAGTTATGGCCTGTGGATATATTTAATTAAAAGAAAAATGAAATAGGGAAATTATCAATATATTAATTAATAGGCCTCCAGAAAGCATTTACTCCCCTCATACTACTTTACGATCCTAGAAAACTATAATAATTACAGGTTTCAATAAGTTTGTAATATAATGTAAAGTGAGAGCATGTACAATAAAGTAAATATGTTCCCTAATCTGTCTGCCGTTTGAAACACGTCGAAAATATAAGACGTTTTGTTACGGTTAATACTTTACAAGGGCGTCTTATAAATAATCAAATGTTGGAGAAGAAGAACCCTTATGTTTACGTTGAGGTAGTTACAAAGAAGATTAATTTCGGTGAAAACGTTCTTTGTAACTTCTAGACAGGAAACTGCAACATTCATTAGTGAAAGAATTTGTTTAGTATTTTCGCTGCTCTATAATAACTATGTTAACTATAAGGCTATTACTTCAGTCAGCTTATTGTTTTGTTCATTTTTTCGTAAATATATATCTGAGTACAAATTTAATTGAATGGGTAGAGTATTTATTTTCCAATTTAAATGGAATTTTTCTTACTTTATAATTTTTTTACCTAAGATTGCTTAAAAAATATGTAAAAAAAGGACGAACATTAAATAATAATTATTATACCATTTAAAATTGTATGTAAACAAACACGGTTCTTGTAAAGTTTGTGGGAGTTGCATATTATAATTTTTTTTAGTATATATGAAGTAAATAGTAAGTGGTCCATGGGTTTACGAATCGTCAATATATATTTTTGACTGTTTTAGTGTTTTTATAATAATGGTTTGTCTTCTCAATATTATAGTTCTAAGGCCAAATATTATCCACTAGCCATTAACAAATATTAGTGTGTCACTATTTATTTAGCTCATAACTTATCCTAAAGACGAGTTTAGCTAAGTAGAAACTTTAAGTTAACATACGAACGTATTACTTGTTTAATTTATTAATAGGTGATTATTCACTTAAAAAAATAGAAAACCTGCGTTGATTTTGTATTTAACACTACAAATTAAGTAGTATTACATATTGTCCCTTTAAAATGCTGCCTTAAGGACTGAGTGAATATATAATATATTGCAAATCGGTTTATTGATTATAGTTTTTTTTATTAGCTAGATTGACTGAATTTAAGAAAAAGTAAAATAACAATACTCAAATTGTCATGGCTAATAATAGATCTTTATCGTATTATGGAATTTGAACGATGTATAGGTATGATTTCCAGCTATCTTACAAACTAAAAATTTATGAAAGAGATCATTTTAGTGAGTTTCGTTGGGGGTTAGCCAATATTGATCTCTTTTGTCTTCCCAAACGGTTAATCAGTTGAGCTAAACAACTCGTACGTTAAGGTGAAAAGTAGTTCTATCAAAACTTGTGTGTGGTGAGGGAGTGTAGGTTGGACATGAAAACTCGTGTTTGAAAATAAGTTGGTGGAATTATTGAATATCTAGGATCGATAACCCTTTAATTAACGTGATATTGAACGATATAACGTCATAGAGTTCTTAATGATCTGGACGTGATACCTTTTCTCTAACGTCACTAACTTCTACCCAAACGAAAATGTGCATTGTTAAAGATGTTTTCTAAATTAAAAAAAACCCCTCAATTTTGTAACCATCTTTCTAAGGAATTAATCTCCTTAGTTGACCTCACTTAGTGGCATTTGAGTGAAGCTCTGATGCAAAGAGTTGGAGATAGGCTTTATTGTATAATATTTAAGAGTATAGAGACAATAAGAAATAAATATGTATAAGACATTGTAAATTATAAGAACATATGCAATCATAATATGTTTAATTATACACGAAATAACATATTCGAACAGGCACGTTATTGGAAAGTTTTAGAAAAACCATTAAAACCTAATAACCGTTCAATTCATCAAGGTGTTATAGTTTCCGTTGGCTAGTATCCTCAAGCCGTTGGTCGTAGGATTCCTAACGTCAATGTTTCTTTAAATTGCTGTAGGAGCGCTCTATAGTTTAGTTGAGAAATTCAAGAAACTGATTATAGAGCCTTTAGATTATCTGAGTTTTTCCATTACGATAGTCTTTCACAATTTGTTACGTCAACATTTCTTTTAAGTACGCCCCCTTAAAATGTTTTTTGAAATTTATTAGTCGAATAATTTACTTTTCAGTCAAGAAATCCAATTCAGTAAAGTTATAATTTTTAGTAAAACCTAACATGGAATTTAAGTAGTGCGATGTTCAAAACTAAATAAAAAATGTATAATTGTAAAAAAAAAAAAATGGAAATAAGTGAATGCATAATCTTCGACTGAAAAGTATCTACTTACATATTGCATAAGCTGGATACGCCATTATGGTCCAATAATTCACCTTAATGGTGTTCATACTGGCGGTCAGTTTAGCGCTCAAGGGAATTTAGTTCTAGATTTTATCGCAACTACCGCTAAGAGTAGTACAGATCCTGATTCACTAACAAACAAGCGATGTGTTCCCCTCCCCTCTCACACCTTCATAATCCCCGTCTTCCCCGCCCTGCAAACTTGACAGAAGGACACATCTACCCCATTTATTGAAAAATATAGCAAAGAAGTTTATAAATATTATTAGCACACTCTTTTAGTGAAAGATAGGTGTAAAGATTTTTACTCAAAATTGTTTAAAGTTTACTATAGACTAGGTTGGTTAGTACATTTTCTCCACTATATTCTCAAAATGTCCATAAAATATATTAGATGATTTGTTAATGAGTAATGCACCAACAAGACCAAATTAGTAGCCAATTTAGGTAACTGTACCTTCATAAAGATTTTTTAAATATTTCCCGCAAACTTTTACTACTTACATGGAGACTAAACATTTTATTTAAAAATGTTTATAAATAAATGTTTATCAAATACTCTTAATGTTAAATTGTACCCTATGATAATAATTAAATAATTTGTCCCACCATTTCCTTCAACAATTATTAACTATTTTTAAAATTGAATTCTTCCAGTTCCTTTATGAGTTCTAAAAACTGTAAGGCCTAATTCTAGAAGTAATTTGTTATTTACTCTTATGTACTATGAGAACATAACTAAAAGGAATAGCCTAATCAGTTTAAAAATTCAATTATTCCTTCTTACTTTGTCTGTTGACAGAATTGCGTCAGTTCTTTCACTGGAAGCCAACTTGTTACAGATTACTAACTACCCCCCCCCTTATAGTCACAAACATTTACATTTTCATTGCTATTTTGTTAATACCACATTAAGCGGTTTTAATCTCATTAAGGAAATTAAGTCATCAACTTGAAACATAATGTAATGGCAATAGTTATAACAGAACAATTTTAATATTAATATCTTAATAAAAAAATGTATACTAATTTTACTTTTTATACGATTATATATTGACTACTTCATTTTATTACACGTTATACAATTAACTAATAAATTAAATAACTGATCAAAAAATAATTCTTGGGCATGTTTGTCTTCAAGTGATATTTATTATTTAGTAACGTTATCATACACTCCATTAAAACAATAATGTATAGTAAATTATCATTTTGCAATGCGTTAAATCATACGTCTTTAGTGCTTATATATTTATATAATATAAATATAAATATAAATTTAAAATGAAAATTAAAAATTACTTCATGTGTATTAATATGGTAATTGATAATCAAGAATAACAGCAACTTTAATAAAATGATAAATATAGTTAGTTTACAAATAAATTTAATTGAAGTTAGCATTATAATAGTTTATAACAAATCATAATCAGTTTTGTCTATTTGAGAACTAACCTAACGGCTTTATATATTTAGGTATACAATTCAGTCTAATTTACATAAGGTAGTGGTCATTTTAAGATGTTATTTATATGTACGTCGGACAGAGAAAATATTTAAATTCAAAAGAAACTTTATTCCACCTATATCGATTACACATATATGTGCAGTTTAGATAACCAAATATCTTAAATTTCTAAAATAATATAAATGATAACATCAAAAGTGATAATAAATAAATAAAATAAATTTAATGATATTACTTAATCAAACATAAATTTTTGGAACAAGAAAATCACTCCCTAGGTAATACAACCAGTTTGGAGTGGCCATCAAGACATTTGATTTAATATAAAAATAGAAACTGAAATAGTGGTATATCGGTATATTTTTAAATAAATGCTACATATAGTTAATGTAAAAAAGCATGTTTTTAGAGATAATTAAACACAAAATAAAATATTATAAAATCAAAATGAGATTGAATAGTTTTAGAAAGTAAACGAAAAAAGAAATACTATATTTACACTATCTAGTTTGAATGAAATACATGACATAAGAAATCGTAGCGACATAAAAAGTAACATAGTTCTTATGTAAAAAAAAATAATAGAAAATTAACTGTGGAAAAGAATAATTATATATATATATATATATTTATTTATATATATATATAGATATTTTTTTTTTAAATTAAGTTATCAAAGTTGCAAGAAAATATACCGTATTTGTACTAAAATAAATTGTATAGTTGGTCAGTCGGGTAAAGTAATCACAATATAAACCAGTCAGACAGCTCACAGTTACGTGCAGTTTTGGAATTGAGGCAATTCTCCAGTTCTTTTTCTTTGTGTGCAACTATTGGCAGTTTCTGTCAAAGAACTGATTGCACCCATAATTGTTTGAAAATAATATACTTGATAGATAAAATCCAAGCGCCTATAAATATAAGATGTTTTTGAAAAAAAATTATTCCGTACAAAAAATACAACTCAGAAAATAATCTCCTAAAGTAACCAAAGGAGATAATCTTTCAAAGTATTTTATGTTCATATAATCTATTCTTTTGTCCCTCTATCTACTTCATGTTATCATAAATTAATCTAAACCCCTACAGTATATATACAGCTCACTGATACAAGGTTATTCGTGGTTTTGGACATTTTTTGTTTTCAGGAACCGAAGTGTACTTATTACTCGTAGTCAAGATTGGTCTGCTTCTGAATCTGCAGAATCGCCACTTCTTTGTTCGCTTCGTTTGTAGAGAGTTAGTTCTTCCTCGGAACCGTTCTTATGTGTGTTCAGCTATCCGGGAGGTAGATTGTGAGACAAAACTGTTTAAGGTGGACACCTGTACTCATTTTCCCCCTCAACAGGAAGTTTGTTTGCGTTTTCCTGATGTGCTGACCTCCAAGCTGGGAGTCACTCGTCTTCGGAGTGTGAGATTTACCTGAATGACACCCAGCTGGTGCGCTCCTACCCGTATGAAATATATATATGCTTTGAATGTTTTCATTATTTTAAGGTATATTAGATATTCTAAAATCTCAAGTTTTCCTGGATTACCATTTATTGCAAGCTACAAACGTATGAGATTCCAGGTAAATCAGCCGGCCACCCTTACACGTACAGTGGTAGTGACCCACTCATATTCGTACAATGGTAGTGACCCACCCATACTGGTACAGTGGTAATGACCCACCCATACTTGTACTCAATGGATGGCATTGACCCATCCATAGTGGTAAAGTTGTATTGACCAGCTCATATCACTAAAGTTGCATTGACTCACCCGTACTCGTACAGTGACACTGACCCACTCATATTAGTACAGTGGAATTCACCCACCCATAATTATACATTGGTATTGACCCACCCATACTAGTACAATTGCATTTTTCTACCTATATTGGTACAATGGTATTGACCCACCCATACTCGTACAGTGATATTGACCAACTCATATACCTACAGTGGTATTGACCAACTTATACTCTTACAATAGTATTGAGTGGTGTAGTACTCCAAGCAATGTATAGGACCTGTAGAAATGAGAAAGAATAAAAGAAATCGTAACTGGATTCTTTAATAAAATAACAATTATCTGATTTAATAATTTTAAAAAATCCAATAGAGTATGTCATTCTATTTTTTGTCGTCACTTTTGTTCTCATAGTAAGCATTGTCAGATACGAACAAACAGTTTTCTTGATGTCTACTTTTTAGGTGAAAATACCTACAAAAATAAAATACTGTACCATAAATTTAAAGAATTTTTAAAATATTTAAATTTTAATGGTTCTTCACTAAACAACTCAAAGAATAAAATAAAATATTACCTAGTTTATTGATAAAATATTAACACGATGCTCTTGAAATAATCTCTGTGTTTATGATATATGTCGTTATTATGTGCTACTAAAACAGTCAAATAAAACAAAGACAGTTACTGTGGCGAACTACTAAAAAAGGCCTAGTTAATTATTTACAGACTGTTTATACCTGTTTGAGTTTAAGCCTGATAGATAATCGTCACAATGGCTAGAGTGAACTTTTAATTTAAATAAAAACAAAATACATTAAAAGAAATGGAAGGGATATAGCAAAAATATTTATGCCAAGAACAATTGCGAGTTTGGTAGCTATAGGGGTTTTGCTTGTCTGTATTCAAAAGTGTTTTAAATACACTGCACATTGATATTTCAAAACGTAGATTGTTTTAAGTATATCAGTAGCAAGTACATAATAGTAATTGTGTATTACACCATCAATGTTAGACAATACAAATTACTTCCAGAACCGATGCTTGGGAAGTTATGTAATAGATTAATTGACTAATTAGCTCACAACAATACAACCTATTAATTTGACGTGAACAATACCGAAATAATGGAATCATTAGCAATGAAAACACTTTTTCACTAGTATTAAAACTTTTAAAACGTCTTCATCTAATATCTTTACAATTTATTTTTTTATTTTATTAGATAACAAAATATAATTTATTTTTTGAATTAGTATAAAAAAATAACATTATTTATATTTAAAAAAGTTTGATTCCTATATTTTACTATAACTATTTAAAAAATATTATTTTGAAGCATGTTATACACATGTCTTATACACATCTTAAGAGGTAACGATAAAATATCTCTGCAACAATAATAAAAACCGTTCATATATGATTACATAGGAAAATAATAGGTTACTATTATATTTAAGAATTTATTTAACATAATTATGTACCCTTTATAGCACATTTTTAGCTGGAGGTTAAAATCAGCTCTTTACTTCCAATAGGCAACATAAAAAGCCAAGTTACCATTATTATGTATATAATTTGCAATAAATATATTTCAAGAATTTAAACGCATTATTTCCTACTATTTACATTCATAAATATGTAAAATAAGCTTATATTTGTTATAAAATACATTTTGAATAGTCGCTTGCAAAGTTACATGAAATTGGAGCACCCTTTGACGTTTTGGCTCTTTATCGAAACTACCTGCATTCAACAAATTGTCCGATTATTAAGATTTTTGGTTTATATAGTTGCTATTTTTCAAGCTTAATATTTTCACTATAGGTAACTGCATATTTATACATATTTAGGCAATACTGTAGTAAATATATATAGTGGGTTTCTTAATTTTCCTTCCCAAAGTATTAACTTTTTTTGAATAGAAATGATTTATTTTGGCAAATATTTATATGAATCTGAGTAGGTTTTTGACCATCCTTTGAAAATGTGGTAGTGTATGATTGGGTGAAAATGAAAAAAAAACTTTAGGAAGAAATACCTACTTTTGTTGTTTTTATAGTGTTTGTTGATTTTTTTACTTGACTTGTTTAACATAAAATTTTTTGTCATATCACATTAAAATTATATTATGAATCAATATTTCATCTGAATGATTTATATTTAAATTTAACTTAAATTAAGAGGTTCAAGAAAACATACCCAACTTAATTAGCTAAAAATTTCTAAATAGTGTGCCAATATTTCAGACATCCAGTTTGTGCCATTCTTTTTTGTTCATACTTTTAAAACGAGGTTTAATCACTAGGGAATCCTTCTTCAAAATAGGACACCCCCAAACTATCTCATTTTGAGAGATCAAAATTCTTAATTCATAAAAACTCCTGAGTTGCTCATATAAATATTCTCTGAAGTAAGTCACTCTATCTATATTCTTAAGAAACTGATTAGGGGGTATTTTATGAGATATTGTATATTTCAATACACGATCGGTTATTTCAATAGCTAATTAAGCTCTTCCCCCTCCCTCTTCAGTTCTTCAACCACCTGGTTCAGGATAAATCCCTCTCTAAATATAGTTAGTGCCGTGCTCTATGGACGGGCAATCCCGATTTCCCAGCCCCGTCATTCCCTTTTAAGTTTTTTTTGCATAAAGGCGGCGATTGTTACTTGGGAATAAGAGTGTTAAATGTTAGAAGTATGCTACTATTTTTATACATTCTTAATACTAATATGATATTAAGTCGGGGCATCGTTAAATAAATCCCATTAATTATGTTTATTATTTTTAGCAATAATTTAATATTACACGAAAGACATTTATTTTTCTATAGTGATATATAAGTCCTTTCCAGCTTAAATTTGTATCCCGTACATCGGTTTATTGGTTGAAAGTAAGAATTAGTATTAATTTCTCATAAAACAAATCTCAGCGTTATGTATCAATATTTTTCCAAAAATAATAACATTTGGGGGTGCCAATTTTCAAAATAGAACGGCCAAATAACACGAAGATTAACTTATTATAAATTTCTACTCTGCTGTGGAATTTTAAAAATAATATCTTACCTATAACAAACAGTAACAATAATTTATTTTTCTTAACACATTGATCGACATGATGTTTGCGAATATGCCTCTCGAATAAGTGTGATGAGTGTAGATGAGTGAATGTAGTCATTGCTACAAAGGCCGACAATTTGTAAGTAGGCTGACCCCTTTCAAAATATGTTAAGACTCTGATTTGGATCAAACTGAGAACCTTTAGCTAATTAAATTTGGCTCTAACCAAGCACGCTACTGAGAAATTCGTAAAAGATTCGTAAACTAAATTACTAGTTACATTGTAATTAATGTGAAGATAAAATGTATGTATAAATCAGGTTTTAATATTCATTTGTAAACTCTCATCGACCATGAATTTCCCAGAATGGAAGATCGCTTTCGTTGTCATATGTAAGTAAGGTTTTTAGTTCCAATGAAGAAATGCTCAATGTTATAAAAATACCCAAGATCCTTTCTTCTGAAACCCTTATTATTGGACATATTTCTATAGATGCTGATTTAAAAAATAACTATTGGAAAGTTTTAAAAAAATGTGCTGAAAACCTTTATCTTTATATGTGCAATGAAAATTTTTAACGATTATGCTGGAACACATTTTGAATTTTATTTTTGTGAACATAATCAGAACTAATTGCTTTTGAAAATTTAGTTATTCAGTTTCATTTAAGAAAGAGAAAAACTTTTTAACCTATTTAATTCCGGGAATTTATTTTATCTTGGAGGATTTTTTATTTTATAACATAATATTTATAACTAATTCTAGAATATTAAACACATTTTTACTTTCAATAAAATATATGGTTTTTGCAATATTATGGGGTCTATGAGCTATAAAATTCGAGTGTGTAAAGAGGCTTTAAAAATATGAAAGTAGAAAATTGACCATTCATAAAGAAGAAAAAAGAAAAAAAAGAAACATGATATAACCTTATATGGATGTTGAATGAGCGTTAAAGGTTATATTCCCAGCCTTACTGCAATATTGAATGGAGACCTGATGCTGTCATTCACCACATATTGATGCCGGATCCATTCTGCGTCCTTCTTGTGACTTACAAGTCACATATTACTTCAGTATTGAATGGAGACCTGATGCTGTCATTCACCACATATTGATCCTGATCCATTCTGCGTCCTTCTTATGACATACATGTCATACATTACTTCAATATTGAATGGAGACCTGATGCTGTCATTCACCACATATTGATCCTGATCCATTCTGCGTCCTTCACATGACTTACATGTCATACATTACTTCAGTATTGAATGGAGACCTGATGCTGTCATTCACCACATATTGATCCTGATCCATTCTGCGTCCTTCTTATGACTTACATGTCATACATTACTTCAGTATTGAATGGAGACCTGATGTTGTCATTCACCACATATTGATTCTGATCCATTCTGCGTCCTTCTCATGACTTACATGTCATACATTACTTCAGTATTGAATGGAGTCCTGATGTGGTCATTCACCACATAATGATTCTGATCCATTCTGCGTCCTTCTTATGACTTACATTTCATACATTACATCAGTATTGAATGGAGACCTGATGTCATTCACCACATAATGATTCTGATCCATTCTGCGTCCTTCTCATGACTTACATGTCATACATTACATCAGTATTGAATGGAGACCTCATGTTGTCATTCACCACATATTAATCCTGATCCATTCTGCGTCCTTCTTATGACTTACATTTCATACATTACTTCAGTATTAAGTGGAGGCCTGATGCTTTAATTCACAATACTGTGCGTGTATGGGTGGCTGGGTGGGTCAATACCTCTGTGCATGTATGGGTGGCTGGATGGGTCAATACCACTCTGCGTTTATGGGTGGGTGGGTGGGTCAATACCTCTGTGCATGTATGGGTGGGCAGGTGGGTAAATTCAAATTTGATCAATTCTGCGTCTTATTTTTCACCCAAAGAACCATATCCTTAAGATTAGGAACTTAGTTAGATTAGAGACCCTGTATATAAAGTTATGCTCATACTGATACAATATTAAATGTTTTATATATATATATATATATATATATATATATTTGACATGTATATAAATGAAATTATATATACTGTATATATGCTCTAAACTGATATTTGACCACACTTCATATTATGTAACTCTATTAAACTTCAGCTATCAGTATATGTGCTTTGAGTTACAGATACCCTCTCAAAATCAACCCTAAATATGGAAGCTTATGTATTTATCAATAGATTAATACAGTATTTACTTTCAAATAAAATATGGTATGATAAAAAATTATCTGAAAATCGATGAAAAATAACCATTAAAATTTTAGACTAACAAACCGAAAATTGATTTTCTTGCTAAGCTAATTACCCAATTTGATTTTACTAACTTGAGTTAAAATTTTAAACGATTAAACATTAAACAACTGAGACATTATCACAAGTCTACTAAAATAAACTAATGTACGTCATAATTAGAGTGAGGACGATATAGTTTTCAATGAAATATTTTGTTTAGTAAAATATGTCTGCACACTTAAAATCACTGTTAGGGTTGAACAAGAACATTTTTAACTGTAAAAATAATCTACTACACTATTCATTCTAATTTCATATTTCCAACTTAACTTTTGTCCATCTAAACCAAGTCAATTTACAAAGATTATAATAGGAAATCGCTATAATATGAATATATTTAAAAGAAATAATTGAAAATTGCAGAAATAATTAAGAGAATACCACAATTCTTGCTTGCCTCAAAAAACTTTACAATTTTGTGATAGTGGGGAACAACGTAAGTACATATAGATTATGGTTTCAAAAAAATAATTCTTTAAAATGTTTTAGGAAAAGTCAAAGTACAACAACTTGTTGTTGGTTGAATAAGTGTTACAGTAGTATTAAAGGGAATTCTAATGACGTTATTGACTACAGAACATCTTGAAGCTATGAAAGTTATTGTAATACTGAATATTTGGAAAAGAGGAGTAAACAAGAAGATGAAGTAAAGCAGACATTGTTTTCTATTTAACTTTAAGACAATTTTTAATTATTCATTAAAGTAACCTGGTGATATTTCAAAATATTCAATAGTTTGTTGGTAATGACGGTTAAAAATTTTATCAATATTGATGGTTAAGGTAAGGAAATCCTTTTTAACCAGTTTTAATAACTGTTTTTAAGTTCCTTGACACAGTTTATAAATATTTTATACAGTAGAAATATAATGCACAAATTGGTAGCTATTATTATATATTCGTTTATGCATATTTAAATTTATTTTACTATTGAGTACTATTTAAGCGTGTTTTATACAACATTATCAAATATCATTTTTAATAAAAATTATAACAGATTCAATAAATGACAGACGAGGACGCCTTGAGAGCTGCGTAAATATTGTCATTGCCATCCAACCCACTAATGCACAGGGAAGATAAATATGTCATGCTTTATGCTACTCCAATATTGAACCAGTAGACAGGTTGGTTTACATATTTGGTGATATTTAAACTTTAGTAAATATTGTGAAAGGGCAACTGATAAGAGATTGCTGTTACAGGTGGACTCATTATCCTACTGTACTGTCCATTGCGTTTAGAAGTAACTTGAAGGTAAATCTAAATACCTGTAAAAAGGTAGGCCCTATACATGCAAAAACATTACCAACTTTTGATAATTAAATAAAAGCTGTTCAATTAGAAGATAACGTTTCCCTGGAATAACTAATTGTAGAATTACAATTCTAAATTCGTTTTAATATTGAAATTGCATGTACGATTAAACATTACTGAAATACTACAAAAGATTTTCATTTTTTATACCATAATACATTTTATATTTAAAACACCAACCAGTAAACGCCTTCCTCACCACTTGTTAAAAAGTATATTGAAAGATCAGTAGATCTAGTATATAATAGTTTAGGACAGTGCCAGTATATTATATGGACAAATGTTAGCTTGGAATAAGCAGAAATGATAATTTATATAAAGTTGGTTTGTATTAAATTAATTTTAATATAGAGCTGTCAGTTTTATTATTATACAATATCAAAGATAAGTAAAAAATTCTTCAAAGCTCAAAATTTGTTATTTTAAATTAATTTTCAAAATGGCATTTAGTGATTTTATACATAGAAATAAATATAAATAATTTTTAAGTGGTTTAGAAGTAATGCAGCCAATATCATAAATACTACTGAGAATATAAGGTTAAATGTATACATTGCAGGTTTCTACACTCAATCGACTGAACATGACGTACGTTTAGTGAAAAAGCTCTTATTTCTCATTTACCCCATTGTGGCATTGCACAATGTTATTTCTTGCTTCATAACAACTATTATTTACAATTTGTCGAAAGCTTTGGGTATTTTACCTGTGTTAATATAACACCGAAAGCCATTTTTCTATTTTAGCACTATCACTTGGTTAATGTTAAAATAATGCTAATTTAAAAATAAATTACCTAATAGCATAATTGAAACAGATTATAACCTATTCTTAATGCAACCGTTCCTCTTCAACCAGCTTGAGTTGGACCTGTTGACTAATGTGATGTGGTACTTTCTTTGCGAGCTGATTTTAAAGTAAACAGTACAATTTTATAAATCATCAATATTTATAGAGCCCTCAAAGCCCTGCAACACATTTAGAAGAAGTGGCTGCTAGGCAAAATTTCACAATATAATTTGTAATTTAGATATTCTGAATCCCAAATCTATCCCTGAATCATTAATACGTTAATTTAATTTTGCCAAAACGTAGGAAAATGCTTTTTTTGGGCGTCTTAATTATGGGTGGCCACAAGGTTGCGTTTTTGACCCTTCAATATATGCATTGCTGAAATTTCAATCGCAAGCTGAGAAAGTCCAATAGGCAATGAAAGTACAGACTTCATTCAATCAATGGGGCATGAGAAAACTGGCCATACTTAGCAATTATGTTGCCCCTGTATTAAATCCCTTAGTTGTCCTAGCTACAAAAAAATATTAAAAATTATAGTTATTAGCTCTATTCCCTACGAGATGTTAGGCTTAGTACAAAACAAAATGTATGCTTGTTCTTCTACACTCATGTACAATACGCACAGGCTCATATATTGGTGCGTTTGATGCACATGATAAAAAATTGAAAGTAAATAATAAATCAATGAGATTCCCTCCAGTAACTATTATTAAAGTGATGTGTGGTTTAAGTTAACAAAACAATTACATTTTATGCAGTTAGATTTAACTGAACACTTTTTCTACCAAATTGAATAACAATTAGCTTATTAAAGAACTATACAAAAAGAAACATCTTGTGTCATCTTAGAACTTAGGCTTAAGCGGCCGGTGTCATAACTAGAATCTACAGTTTCCGGTGACAACCGCGTCAAGGTACTATCTACAATATTTACAAGATGACCAGACGTTTCGCCCATACTGTGATGTGGCATCCTCAGTGGTTTCTCTGAGACTTGTGTCATATATTCCAATTACCGCTGTATTAAATTCACACTAAAAGCAGGAACCTGGTTACAGCAAAGTAACTGAGATAGAACTCAAGCTAAGGTATTGATAGAGTGAACTTTGATATGTTTAGAAACGAAGCAAACTTCACTTATGCAGTGGTAACCAATTTCTTTTAGATATGAATACCAACTAAAAGAAATATTTGGTTTGTTTATCAAAATAACTAGCTACAGAAGTAGACTGAACTTGTTTAGTGATTCAATTGATTCTTTACCTCTGCGAACTTAGAACCTAAGATCTTCGTGGTATTCTACAAAGTTTTCATTATGAAAGAAATGTTTTATGGAACACGTGAAAGCATAAAAAAGTATACTTTATTCATCTATATTTTATTTATAATTAGCTAAATATATACAGGGCACGGCCAAAGTCTGAAATATATTTATTAATTTCAAAACCATGGAAAGAAATGTAATGAAAATTTGCATTTATGTACACGTCCCTATACCAAATATTTAGACATATGTTACTTGTTTTTCGCATAGCCAGGTGATGGCTCATGAAGAAAGTATTAAAAGTTTAAAATGTAAGCTTACCTCGAGTTATACCTCATTTTAAAGGTCTTTGTTTGAAAAAAAAAAAACCTAAGACCCCAAATATGAGGTCAAAAAGATGACTCATTCAGAAAATATAGCCACTCAAAGAATTTAATGTCAGGGTTGGGC